>VZUI01048675.1:0-79746 GCA_013401135.1 Cettia cetti | reverse complement strand
GGGGGCTCTGTCCCCGCGGTCCCCGCTCCCGGGGGCTCTGTCCCCGCGGTCCCCGCTCCCGGGGGCTCTGTCCCCGCGGTCCCCGCTCCCGGGGGCTCTGTCCCCGCGGTCCCCGCTCCCGGGGGCTCTGTCCCCGCTGCCGGGGGCTCGGTCCCCGCGGGTGGCAGCGGCCCCGGCCCCAGCGGCACCTCGGCCGCGCTGGCCACGGGCCACCCGCTGGGCCGGGGCTGGGCTGCCTCAGCGCTGGCGGGGATCTGGGATGGAATGTGTTTTGAGGATTTGGGGAGACATTTTGGTTTGCTGCTGCAGTCACTGTAACGTTGGACAAAATATTTGCAATGGAAAGACGCGATTTGCGCTGATCCGTGGCAGAAAATCATAGGGAAGGTCTTTGTGCAGTATAGGCAATATGCAATTAAATTAACAGGAATGTAATTTATAATGCTTTACTTCTACCCTGAGAAAAAAAAAATCATAGATGTGAAATACATTGCAAATATTTCTTCAGTTATTACAACAAACTGGAATATTTTGCATTCTGTTTAGAAACGGAGTCTGTTATTTTTTGGTCTAAATTTTTGAGGTAGTTCAAAGGCATACATCCCCTTTCCAGCTATCAATAATATATCATGATAAAACATCTGGATTATAATGTCTCTTTTTAAACTAATTATGTTATTAGTGTATTTCAATCGTAAATACACACCCCTGTCACTTCCCTCCGGTTTGAAGCAGCCTGTAAAGCCTGGTATCTCCTAAAGTGCTCACTGCTCTGGTGAACCTGAAAGTGGAGGGGCAAATTTAGCCAGCTGCTGCTTCATTTGGTCAGATACCTGGACAGAAATATTTGTAAGAAAAAGGAGTATGCTTTTCCTAACGCAGCTATGATTTTTTTTTTCCAAGACAAAATTTGGATTTATACTAAATCTGCTATTTCTTGCAGTAACAGGAATTGATTCAATTTTATTTAATATCTCTTTCTCCTGGAAGGGCGAGTGCCGCACATAGATGGATCGATTAGAGGAGAGCTGAGCCCCCTGCGCGCTCGGGGCGGGAGCTTTGGGAGCTTTCGGTGCTGGAGGAGCGGCTGGGCCCTCCCGGCTGGAACAGAGCGGCACCCCCGGCACTCGATGGCTGCTGGAGCGGCTCGCTGGGGCGATTTCGGGGCGGGGGGCTCGGGGGGGGGCTCGCTGTCACGGCGGGGCTGAGCGCGCAGCCCGGCCTTGCGCGGAGCTCCCTGCGCTGCGGGGCTCCGGCAGCCCGGGGACAACCCGCAGTGGGAATGGAACAGCAACGTTTCGGGGCAGCATTAGAAAAGGATTTTACACCGCTTGGGCCGGCTCGGACCATGCCACGAGTTGCTTAAAAAGTGCAGAGACAGAGAAAGGCTGTGGATTTCACCCCGTGGAAAAAGGCCGCTGCTGTGTCCTCTGTAGAAGGGGTACAAGGGCAAATGACAAACTTGCAAAAAACAGAAAAATTCCTCTCTTTGCTACAGTTTGGGGTTTTTTTCCCCCACATAATAAGTTGTGTTAATGCTCAAGTGAGGTAAGAAACAAGCAAATAAATAATTAAAAAAAAAAAAAAAAGTGAAACGACTTGATCAGCAATCTCCAGTAAAGGTAAACAAACCAGGTATTGCTCTGGGATGGTTTGCTGTGGTAGGAAGGGGTTTTGGCATGATTTGGGATGATTACATTACTCACAAGGCAAAGATTGACTCATAATGAAATGACAGTTTCTTGTTCATTGCAGAACATAAAATTTCCACATTTGTTTTGAGACAAAGGACAAGATTAGTTATAAGTAACAACGTGTTGTGAGCCCCAACAGCTGAGTCTGCAGCAGCCAAACAAGGGAACTAGAGGAGTCTCGAGATAAATGGGTGCAATTAGGAACAGAATTTTCCTTTCTCCAGGTGAATTGAAATAACTAAATGAAGTGGGCAGGAAGTTTTTATTGAATATCCACCTTGCGGACTGTGTAGTTGTGGTTTGGTATAGCCAAAGCTATGAATGAAAACTGATCTTTTTGATAAAAAAGTATTGGAATTTATTTACAAAGCAGAGGGGTTTTCTGAGTTATTTTATAAAATGTAACAGAGAGATAATCTCATTTTGCAGCAGTGGAGCCTTAACAGCACTGGTTGCATTTGGGAAGGAAACATTGCTTTTCTCCATTAGTAACTAAATTTAAAAAAACCAAAACATTAACAGCTTCACATCTAACTTAAAATAAATGTTGAAAGGCAAGCTAGACTTCTGAGTCTGAGAGGAGAAAGTATAAAAGAGAAAAAAGATGAAAATACTCATAAGGTAAAACGAGCCTGAGTTTTTGTTTGAAATGCAGTGTTAGTGTTTCTAACATGCATGCTAATATAGATCTGAATCTTCAGTGCCTTGTTCAGGCAAATTATTCAATGGTTTTAGAAGCCTCTTTAAATTCAATACAAAACTGAGACAGATACTTGACTTTTTTTCCTTTTATATAAAAAATTACTTTTACATGTCAACCTTACAATTACTTTACCTTCCTGAACTTGCTTTAGCTAGACTCACACTTCTTAAAAGCAACGCTGTCTTACCCTTGCCTTGCTCTCCAGCATACCTGCAGTTGCTCTGGCCACACCACGTCCCCAGCCGTGGCTGCTGCAGCCCCGAGCCCAGGGACAGCCCCTGGCCCCAGCAGCTCTGCCAGGAGCAGCGTGGGAGGACGAGGGCTCCTGCCCCTGGGCCTCAACAGGCTGCTCTCAAAACAGCCATCCTGCAAAAGAGACTCAAGTTGTTAAAAAACAAATTACTGGTAACTTTTCTCCTCTTGTGTAACCAACACATACCCTGATAGATGTGCTGTCGTGGCCCTTTTTGTGTGCTGAATATACCTCAAAAGTAGGAACACCATGTGTGGTATGTTGTGCAGCTCTAATGCAGATTATTTTGAAGCAAAGCCCTTCAAATGAAGTGCTCGTAGTCAGCAATAGGTGTTTGCTGTCCCAGGAGGGTGCAATGCTGAGCTCAGCAGTGGCAGTGGCACACAGGCTCTGGCTGCACCAGCACCCCCAGCAGCCTGGCCCAGCCGTGCAGGGCTCATCACCTCGCTCACAGAACGGGGGTTTTACCTTTCAGAAACTATTTGCCTGTGGGCAGCGAACAAGTAGACTTTTTTGAGATTGTATTACAGTAAAGGGATTGTTAATATGAGTAATTTCGGTTCATTGTTTTCTTGGGTTTGAAATTCTACAGTGATCTTCCTCACAGATACAGCAGAACTGCTGTAGCACAAATTGATTAAATACCCTTGATATCAGCATCATTAAGGTACAGCACATTTCTTCAGGACTTGATAAGTGTCCGTGCTCTGATTCTCCTGTAACAGGCAAATAGAACACTTGTTGTGGAGGTCATTTCTTTGCTTCCAAAACACAGTATTTTCTTTAATATGCACAAAATTTTCCTCTGCAAACATTGACATGAACTTGTGAACGTGCAATTCCTATTGGCTTCAGTGAGAGCCATCCTTGCCCATCAAAGGAGGGAATTTGGCTCTTGATTTTACTGCAATCAGTGTTTTATTTATAATGTACAAGAGTGCACGTGCACTCTCCCAGTAAGAGCTGATGGGATTTATGTGCACATGCTGAGGACCAAATCCTCCTGGTAGCTGTCAGGAAGTTTACTTTCACATGCTTGTTCCTTGGTGTAACCTGAATCACCATTCACTGATGACAAAACCAAAACAAAACCAAACAAAGAATAATTGTCTACATCAGTAATTTTTTTTGCAGTTGTTACTTTCGTCATGTCAGTATTATGATAGGGAGCAAGCAAACTTGAATTTGCAGAAGAAACTATGAATATTGTTTTAAAGCATTTTTGGTTGCAGCTGGGGATTACTCTGATAGAGAAGCACCACTGCTCTTCCAGGCTGGCACTGGTGCTTCCCTTGTGTGTTAGTGAGGGAGCACGTGTGTGGCAGCCCGTGGGTGGGGACAGTGGATGGGGACAGCTCTCCTGTCCCCAGCAGAGGAGCTCGGCAGGGTGCTGGGCTCTGCTTGCGCAGCTGGAGCCGAGGTCTGGCAGCTCTGTGGGGCTGGACCCTTGGGCTGTGGCACAACACCTGCCAAAGCTCTTCAGTGAAAAGGCCAAGCTCTCCTCAAGCACCGGCCCCCAGAGCAATTGTGTCCAGCCTGTGAGATGCTGGCAGAACGATGTGTTCAGGACACTGCAGCCGTGCCGGGGTGGCTGGTAGCTCACAGGGGCCCAAAGCCATGGGCTGTGCTGATGGGTGGCAGCTGGCACGGGGGAGCAAGCTGCATCTCCCTGCCTGTGTGGGGTGGAGCAGGTTACCTCTACGGGTGGGTGTGCTGGTCTTCCAGCATTTCTGACTTTCCAGAAGAGGAAGAGCTGATCCTTCACACTCCTCACCGCACTGTTAATAATCATGCTTTGCAGACTAAATATCTGTTCCACAAACGTTTGTGTGTGTACGTGCAGGCTGGAGGCAGCCCCTGCCATCCCTGTGGAGCCCTCCTGGATGCGGTGTGTGCAGCGGGGACGAGCGCTTGTGGGGCTGCCGGGGCTGGCTCCAGCAGCCGGGGACATTCCCTGCGCAGGGGGGGCTGGCGCTGCCGCTCCGCAGGCCCCGGGCAGGGGCTGGAGCCGGCAAATCCCTGCCTCCAGCAGTGCCAGGGAAGCCAATTGCCCTGGCGTGCAGCAGCTTGCAGTGTCATGCAAGGTCAGTTTACCTGACAGCAAGTGTCTAGGGAGGGCTCAGTGGAGTTGCTCACTGCAGTTTTTTGGGGATGTGGCTTTTCACAAGCCTAAGCTTTTCACCCACCCTAAGAAGTCACAGTTTAACACCGTGAGTTGTCTTCACAGTTGGATCTTGGGGTGTGCTTCATCTGGCAGCAAGAAAAGCTTCCCCTATGGGGTTTGACCCTGTGGGGTCAGGTCCCACCCACTTTGGAGTCGATACGAAAAGTGTGGTGGGACCCTACACGAACCTTAGCACTGGCAATGAGGCTGATTATTGTTAAGCGTGCAAACACTGCAAAAATACAAATGGAGTAAAACAATTTGAAGGAAGAAATGGCAGTGTAATCTTGCAGCAATATTCTCTGCACAACATTGTTCCTTTGAACCTGCCAGGCTCGCTGCTCGGAGCTGCAACAAACAACTCATTCAGCTGATGGGAGCAGAAAGTGTTAATAGCACTGACAGCTCCTTTGGTAATGGAGGAGCAGGCGGATCCTACTACCAGGGATTCCCGCTGTGCCCTGGCTGCTCCTGGCCGGAGCTGCCGTGGAACAAAGTTCCACAGAGGAGGCAGAGTTTGTATTTCAGCAGCAGCTTTCCTTCATGCCTTGCGCTGGGGCTGCAGGGGCACACATGACCTTTGTGGGGTCGCTGAACTTCTGTGGGGGTGTCCTGAGCTGCAGGGAGCTGGCACTCTCCGGGGTGTGCAGCTCCCTGCAGCTCCTTCGATCTTGCCTCACCTCGCAGCCCGTGCTGGGGCTAGTTCCCAGCATGGTTTTGTGAGGGTAGAATAAATTAGCCATAATGGCGCCTGCATTAATTTAATGTGGGAGAATCCCCAGGGATTCCAGAGCAATTACAGGGAGCGCAGTCTTGCCCAGTGCAGCGTCCTTCCCTCCCTGCTGCTGCTCCCCAGAGAGGGAAGCAGCAGCAAGAGGGGCCAGGAGGGCTGGGTGAGGCAGTGCTGGTAGCTGCAGCTTCCTTGGTGGCAGTGCCGGGTGTCTGTGGTCCCACTGCACTGCACAGCTGCCCCAGGGTGCCTGCACTGAGCACCAGCAGCTGTGGAGCTCGCTTGGCTGCTGTGTCCTGCAGAAAGATTGGAGAACAGGCCCAGGGCAAGTGCGCTGTCTTGGCTTCCTTCGTGTCCCTTGAACACTGGTTGTCTTGAGTAATTGAAGCCTGCCCCATTTGTGGCTTTTTTCTTTAAAAAATCAGCTCATGCTTCGGCAGGGGTTTGTCTGAGTGCGTAGCGGATCCATTCAATAACAAGAGTTATAACATTCAATTTGTTGGATGCCACAATTAAACCTCGGGTTTTTCACCCAGCCATCCAAAAGCTAATTGGGCGTTGTCACTCAGGCAGCAATACACACAAACAAGGGCAGTCCACTGCCCCGGATCCCAACAATGTGATTTTCATCACCTTACCAGTCTTTGGGGAGTCTTCAGCTTCCATCTGGAAGTACCTTCAACCCTTTCCACCTACAGATCTTGAAATAGCTATAACAGAGAGAAAACCAAAATTACACGGAGTTTATTGCCATTTCAGAAGGAAAAAAGTGTTTGAAAAAGTTTATTCAGGAAGCCAAGGGAAGTTAAGTGGGAGACATTTGCCATTTCATCAGTCTGTTGGTGATAGCCATTCATGTCATAAATGGCTTGTGTCATTTGATGCCAAAAATAACACAATTTTCCTCCCCAAAGGCCTATAGGGTTTTTTTGCAATAAATGTTTATTTGTTAATAATATACTTTAAACAGTCCAGCCTTGACCTCAAGTCTGCAAAAGAATCCATCTTCTCTCTGAAAAATCCTGCAAAGTTTGTGTAATTTTTTCTGGGAAGGTGTAATTGATGGCGCAGTGAAGGGCAGTGTGTTTGCTTTAACTACTGCAGCTGCGTGGATTAACTGTTTATAAGGGCCTACTGTGCTTTGAATGGCGACTTGCTTAGATTTCAGGCTTTAGTTGACAGCACTTCCTAATTGTTCCTTGGATTTGCTTAAGTTCAATCAGTAAAAATAAATTTCTGCACTGAGCTCACCCATCGTTCTTTCCTCACTGCTGCTTCAAAACCTTTGAAATGCTGGCTTGTAGGAGTTTGATTCCATGGGTCACCCTGCAGCCTTGAAATGGGGGTGACCCATTTCAGGATAGGGGCTGAACTTGTTCTACATCTCCTGTTGGTTTCAGAAAAAATGTCAGAGGAATTTGGGTGCTGAGCAAATAACCTGTATGCAAATATTTTTGACAGGCTTTCGGGTGTACTAATGGGAGTCTCTCGAGTCAAACATAGAACTGACAGATATGAAATGTAATTAAATATCCAGAAATGTAACAAAGGATTTTGTAAATATCTGTGATATTGAAACTGTTGTTTTGGGAGAAAATAGCAAGTAAGATAATTAATTTATAATATGTTGCACTGTTTTGAAATTGCCCTGCCAAAAGCTGGAGTTGGATTTCTACTGGTAAAGTGTTTGTGGAATGCCAGTGTCATGTGACCAGTACCACAGTAAGGCAACAATTGTCTCTTCACTAAATCACCAACTACCACCAATTTAACCAATGTTAAATCACATTTGTCTGCTGTTTTTGTCCTGCCATCAGCCACTCTGATCCTTCTTTTACAATTTTTCATGTGAATTTTCACTAAACAAGCAAAGTATTAAGGCATTTGTCAGATTTTTTTTGTTAGTCCCTCAATGAAAATGTGGTTTTCTAGAACTCTGAAGGACTTATTTCCTTTAAGATCATTTGAGTAGTGGGAGAGAGTTACACATTTAATTTCTCAAAGCAGTTCATCTCCCTGTGCTAGTTTGTTTTTAGTTCAACAGGCACTTGGATAAAATAAAGAACAGTATGTATAAAATGAATGGAATTTATTTTTTCTTTGAACATTTCACGTTTGTGAAGCTAAATCATTTGGATAACATGGACACTCAGGTGCTTTGTAGAAAGCTCATTTTAGTGGGACTCCATAGCACTAAATGGCTCTAGTAGTTTGCTGAAATATGTTTGTAGTTTATTAATTGTAACAATGATATGATGCTTTAAAAATCTTTATTTTGAGAATCAAAGCTTCTGGCTTGGGCTGTGCTCCCACATTTAGAAACTGGCTATTTTTTCTCAATCTCCTTGAGTGCAATTTACAAGGCAAACTTACACACACAACTGCTTGGAGAACTGGGCGCCTTCATGTGCCCAGGCTGTGTGGTAAGTTGTCACCTACTTCCCAGGGGCGTTTTCTGGGGCAGTCTAGGGCACAGTGACCTGTGCTGGGAAGGGCTTGGCTCTTCACAGAATCCAGGATGGGTAAGGCAGGAAGGGACCATGGTGGGTCCTGGTCCAACCTCCCCACACAAGCAGGGTCATCCCAGAGCACATTGTACAGGATTGCATCCAGATCCTTCTGGAAGATCTTCAGTGAGGGGGACCCTACATTCTGTCTGGACACCCTGTTCCAGTGTGTGGTCACCTGTGCAGTAAGGAAGTTCTTGTCACGTTCAGGTAGAACTTCATATCCATTGGTTCCTGCCTGTTGTCCAGGGCAGGCACACGTGCAGCTCTTGCAGTGGCTGCACAGCCATGCAGTCACCCAGCTGCTGTCTGCAGGGACAGCAGCAGTGCAGCCTCCTCCTCTGCACCAGGCTTCGAGGTCTGTCCTGTCCTGTCCTGTCCTGTCCTGTCCTGTCCTGTCCCAGGAGTGAGTCCTGCACAGACCCCGCCGTGTCCCCGGAGCCTTCCCGGGCGGGGAGCTCCGTGCTGCCGGGGCTGCTCTGGTCCCCCCCGGCCCGTGTGCTGCAGGCTGGCCCTGACCCGCTCCGCAGCACGGGGGGGCCCCGAGGCTGCGGAGGGCACACAGGGGCTGCAGACACCAGCGCTCCCCAAACCTGCCCCTCCCGGCTCCCTGAAGTCTCTCCTGATTCATTCCCGGGTGATTCATGCTCTCAGCATCAGCTGTCTGTGTTTGTGAAACTGAAAAGAAGCAATCTGAAAGTGAAACAGTCACATTACTGAGGCTAATATGGATTTGCTCCTGTAAGAGGACGTTAAAAGTCCCTTTGTTGTACTGAGACTGAGCTTTACCGTGTTTTAGTCTTTTTTGTCAGCTTTCTTTGGTATTAAATCAAGTGACAAAACATTTAACTTTATCCCTGTGCCGTGAGCACTTGTGCTAATTAATTCAGTAACTCTTTTGACCTTCTGTTTAGAAGATCACAACCGGTGCTGTTCCTGCCCAGACACCACCATCCCTCAGCAGCCTCGGTTGTTCATGGATTTGAAGCGTGGCTGTGGTGGGGATGGCTGGCATCCGTATGCTGTTATATTCTTGTAATAGCAAACATTAAGAAAGTTAAATGGACAAATGAATAAGAGAAAAAGTACAAAAGCCAAGGAGCAATTAAACGTAACTTTTCATCATGAAAAGGATTTCACTGGTTTATCTTCTAATAAGATTATGTCACTGACACAAGTACCTAGGAGCCCGTGATTGACAGCCTCCTGTACTTTTATCAGGCAGTGTGACACTAAACCTCGGGGCCTTTTGTCCGATAGAGTGAGCTCACGGAAACTCTCCGTCCTAATCCCCTTACTCATGTCAGGCACAGAATAGAAGTTCTGATCAGATGGCATCTTACAAGAGTGTCCCCTCCACCCCCTTGGTGCTGGATGGACATGGGACATGGGACGCTTTGTTCGCCGGCTGTGCCGCTCCTGCCTGCGGCCCCGCGGCCCCGCTCCGGGGCACTGCCCTGCAGGCACTGCACTGCCCGGGGAAACTGTGTCTGCAGGGCAGGAGAACCCCAGAGAGATGGTAGGACGATTTACAGGCTGTCTGGTTTCGTTTCTATTCTGTTTTTTATTTCTCTGAAGAATGTAAGACCTTTAAAGGAAGTACTTCCTTTTGTGTTGTGTCTGTAAGATCATGTAGTGAAATGTCTCACTGAGCCTCTTCAAACTTTGCACCCAGGCAAAAGAGTAAGTGGAACACACCCCCCAATCTTTTCAGAAGCATAGGATCAATGTTGTAGAAGTCAGCAATCGATCCCAGTGCTGGTATTATAAGTTTCATAGCTCCAGCCCTTTCTTAAGTTGTAGGAATTCCTTTGTGCATATCCCTGCGGTAACCTATTGCAAATAGCGGTTCCCTGTGGTGCTTTATTTACTTGTCCAACTGTTTGGAAGTCTGTTAGTCTAAAGATCAGATGCTCTGAAACAAATCTTATTACCTTAACCAGCTCTGCAAATTCTTCTTTCTCCATTTTTATTGACTTCTTTTCAGCTAGAACTAATACATGTGCAGCAGGTGGGCAAGTACATCTTTCAAAGTTTAGCCCCTCAGATTTAACATGAGAAACTATAAATCTTTTTGTTTTCCTTGGAAAATGTGGGAAACCACAGGTATTTGAAGAGCTGCCTCCTCAGTGGATTTGTGAAGTTTATACTGGTTGCTGTAATTTTTGAAACAGAAGTCTGGGAAATTTTGGAAGAATGCTGCATTCTGGGGCATAGTCCAATTACTTTTTTCCTTGCATGAAGTATTTTTTCAAGCTGTAATCAGAAGCAATGGAATAGGAAAGTTTAAAGATTTTTTTTTCTTTTCATCCAGCCTGGCACCACTGGCAGAGAAACTGTATCAAACTCCCTCCAACTCATCTGCTACAAGCTGGTTCTGTCAGCACTGCTCACCAGTCCCCAACTGAGAAGCCGTGTGCAGCTCCTCTCTATTTTTTATCTCTAAGTGCATTTTAAAAGTAATTTTAGATGTAAAAACACAGTGCTAATTAAATGTTTTAAGAAATCATCCTGCAGGAATTCCCCTTTCTCCTCCCTGTCCCCCGCCCCAGCTCCTGGAGACCTCGTGCTCCCCGGTGGGTGCTCACATCCCACCCTGGGCAGACGCTCCATCTCTTGTGGCACTTTGCTCCAGCTGATGTCAAAGTCCTTTGCAGAGCGACCTGCCTGGGGTTGCTGCAGGCTGGGGCCTGTCCCAGGCACGCTTCTCCCTGAGACACACAACTTCTTCCCATGTCTTCTTAGGACCAGGCTGCCCCAGGAGCCGGGATGGGAACGTTCCCATGTCTGGGTGTGTGGAGCCATTCGCTGCTGCTTTGCCTGTGTTTGTTTTTCCACTCTAAGCACCAGTGGCTGCCAACATGAAGTGCAAAAGGGAGCAGACACAGGATCTTATTTTTAAAAAACAGCACGCAAAGGAACCTGCAAGGCTGAGGCTTTCCTGCAGCAGAGCATGTTTGCTTTGAACAGGCAGCTCTGCTGGGATCTTGGGAGTGCAATCTGGTGTCAGTTTGCTGTGGCCTCCGCAGCACAGACAGGGCTGGAGGTGCTCTGCTGAACAGAGCACTACGTACCCTGGAGATCTGTGAGGCTGGTACAGTCCATAAATGTCTGTAAACTTCTCAGGTCAATGAACTGATAGGTGAATTGGGCAGACAGTGTGATGTCAGGGTGAGCTTGGGGAGAAGGTTCAGTAAAACTGTAAAGGGAATCAAAGCACTGGCCAAAGCCTTACTGAAATACCGGAGCGTTTAGCAGATATGAAGTGTTAAATGCAAGCAGAAGTGATGTGGTATGAAGCTATGTCTATGTCAGAGAAGAGGACTTCAGAAGGCATCTGAGATGCTGTCAGTATCCTGGGTTTGACCCTGAGGGCTGTTTACCACTGCCCTCGGAGCTCTGCCAGTGCAGTGCCAGTTTGGGGTGTCCTGCACTAACACTGAACATGTCTGTTGTAGGAAATAAAGGGAGGGAACCAAGCCTCCCTGTGTGCCCTGACGCTACACAGATCAGCTCCTCTTGCTTTCCTTGACATGTCCTGCCCTTCTCTGAGCAAGAGGATCAGTAAACAGGGGAAAAAACATCCACCCACAGTGGATGTGGGCTGGTGTTCCTGCATTAGCAGCACTTGATGCTACAGCATTCTCATTGAAAGAAAAATAACTTTTGTTTGGACCAAAAAAAAAGAACCAACAGAAAAAACCCCTTTGGGGATTGAATTTCAGAGCCTCCCTGCCTTACTCTCAGCCCCCTCTGAAGGCTGAAATGATTTGTGAGCCAGGTCCTGTGACCCAGGGAGTCATCAAGCAGCAGAGAAGGGAAACATTTGGAGTTCAGAGGGACAGTGGGTTTGATGACCAGTGTAAGACAATGCAGATGTTTCAGATCATGAGGTCCCTGAGGATGATAAGAAATTGCCCCTAACAGCCTCTGGGCTGGGGTCTTCTGCAGCCCTTTTTCCTTGGTATAATGTTCTCACATCTCATGGGATTGCATTTTTAGGGTTTATCATGGAAGAATCTTGGTGCTTATTGCATCAGGTAATTCTGATGAGCAGGGTGTGATTTTAATTTCCTGCTGGGAAGTGAGTTATTCCTCTGCCCCACGGGTGGTGGCAGGGGCAGGGGCACCCAGGGCAGTGGTGGTGGGGCTGGGCTCTGTGTGCTGCCAGCCCTGGCAGTGGCCTGTGGAGGGTTGTCTGAGAGGAGATGAGCCCGAAGAGCAAGAGTTTTTGGACAAGAGTCCAACAATAACAGCATGTCCCATTGTCTTTCCTGATATAGACAGAGATTTCCTGGAAGGAGGACAGGTTCTGGAACAAGGAAAGAAAAATACTGATGGAGGAGGAGAAGGAGGAGGATAAATCATTCAGGATCCTGACTCAGCAGTAGGTCTGCTAAACATCTAGGCACTGACCACTGGCCATGTTGGCTCTGTCCAGTCCCAGCCTGTTGATCTTGGTGCTCCTGCCCTTGGGAGGAGTAGAGAAGAACTGGTAGGGCAGCACCCTCCCTGTGGACAGGAGCTCTGGGGCTTAGCCCCAACACAGGGATTTGAACCTGCACTACATCCAGGGCAAAGCATCCCTCAGCATCACTGCTGGGCCAAAGCGGCATGTGAGTCTGACAGCCAGGTTTGTGAAAAGGTAGACCAGAATTATGTACTGAACACAAATCCAGGCACCAGGAGAGCAGCATAGGCTATGGAGCCCAAGTTGTAGAAACAAACCCTGATTCTCTCTGTCTAATGCTTGTTAGATGAGAAACAGCAGACAGCAGTTGTGCTGTGCTTGGGTGCATGCTGCTGTCTCTGCTGCTCAGAGACCATGCCCGCCCCAAGCTCAGTGCAGGGCTCAGGAACCAGAGGGTGCCTGAGGATGGCTTTATTCCCAGACAGGAATCACAGTGAGATGCCTAAGAGACCACCCTGAGCACCAAGGCAGGCACCTCATGCCCTCACCAGTCAGTCCCAACACAGCTGGAAGTGACAGTGGGCGCCTTTTCCTGATTCCATGCAGGAAAATCCCATCCCCTGCTGCTGCCAGAGTATGAGAGCAGTGGGGCTGGGCCTGGGCTCACCTCACTGGGGGGTGCAAATCCCAAATTACATCTACAGTGAGAAAATAGGATACAGAACTTAACATACTGGGTGTTTGTTTGCTTGTTTGGGTTTTTTTTTGTTTGTTTGTTTGTTTGTTGGGGTTTTTTTGTTGTTGTTGTTGTTGTTGTTTTGGGGGTTTTTTGGGTTTTTTTTAAAGCCAACTGCTTGGAGGAGCACAGAGACTCTTCAAGGTTTTCCTGACATCTGCCTTGCTGGGAGAAGGGTGTGCCCTGCACCCTCAGCAGCAGGGGATGGTGAAGGGGCTGCGGCGGAGTCAGCGGGAGCTGCCGGCCCGGCCCGGCCCAGCCCCTCGGCGGCAGGGCTGGGAGCACCGCGCTGCCAGGCAAGGCAGCAGCAGCAGGTTTGCATCTCGGCGCTGCTGCCAGGGGGACTCTGGCTGGAACTGTTCCCGTGGACGCTGCCAAGCTGGAGCCTGGCAGAAGAGTGAGAATTTCCTAACTGTGACAAATGCCTGCCTGAAAAAATGTGTGTTTATTTATCAGTGGTGCGTTCAATTAGCCCGAGCTTTGGAAAAGCTGTCTCATTGCTCCGGCAGTCTCCCCTGCCGTTTGAACCACCTCTGCTGAGGAAAAGACTAGATAATGTTTTGCTTTAAAAAAATGTAGGAACTGCTTATTTCTGGGGCTCCCCTTTGCAGCCCAGCTTTGACTTCTGATGCTCACTGGAATGGGAACATGCCTTCTTGGTTGTGTTTGCTATGGAGAGTCAAGTTTTTTGGGCTTTTTGTATCTGATGGTAAGTTACCGTTTTCTTATTGGCTGTAGCTGAAGAAATGAAACCAGAACTTCACCCCCAGAGAACTTCTGTCACAGGGGGTTTAATTAAAAAGCCACATCCATGATCTCTGATTGCGATAAAATTTACTTCGTAATTTTGAAGAGGTGGCTGCAAGCTCAGTGTGGTTGCCCACCAGTGGGACAGAGACAGTTTTGCCTTTTGACTTTGGCATTCAGCATCGGGCCCGCGATGGAATCTGAGCATGGCCTTTATTGTCATTATGGTTGAAGGAGCGTTGTTACAGGCATAACTGGAGTTCTGTAAGCATATGCTGGAACATATACTTAAGATATTAAAAAGAGGTTTTCAATAACAATTGTGTTTAGAAACAAATGACCTTGGTTTTCCATTTCTGGGCTGTTCTGTGTGAGGCCAAATGATTACTGTTCCAGGGATGCAATCTGCTGCATTGACTTTGGGGTTTCAGGCACTGGAGAAGCAAGCTGCCTACTTTAAAATGGGGCTGAGCTTGCAACAATGCTTCTGCCTTCAAAACAGCTTCATGAAGTACCATCTCTGGTAATCAGCTGATTTTTTTAGGTCATATGTAAATTAAGAACACATCTGCTTTCCATATGTCTCACATACACAGCTTACATATGTTTTTGGATGTATTATCTTAATCATATTTATTGGCCAAAGAAAAAAAAATTGAATTTTAAAATATTTTTGGATTCATAATATTATAAAATCAACAACTATAAAGCAAATGAGTCATGTACTGCACTGTAGTTACAGTGTACAATTGCAACAAGTATTTAAGGGCTGTATTTCTTTGCTGGATCAAAATCTATAGGCAACTTTACTATCTCTCCTGTATTTTTGTCTAACAGAGATCTAAAGAAAAATTAATTACACTTCTCTGACTGATTGTTATTCCGCTGAAGTATGGTTCTAATCCTTATTAACATTCTCTAAAGTCATGCATGAAATATGACTTTTGCACCACACTCCGTGGCATATGTTTTCTCTTTCCAGTGTATTTTTCAAAGTATCTTCAACCCTCACTGCTGTTCATTATTTTAAGATAGGTTTAAAGTTTGCCACAGTCTCAAAACTGATCCAGTACAGAGCATTGCAAGGGAAAAAAAAAAATGACACATCATTCTGCTCATGAACACAAATTGCTTCTGATTATTTAGCTTTGAATGTTCTCCTCATACTGTTTTTATTAAAAGCCCCAGTATATTTATTCTTGATAGTGTCTTCAATTAAATTAAAAAGAGTCCCTTTTCTATAGCAGTATGTAAAGAAAATAGTTGTTACAACCGCAAAATTACCAAAAAAACCTGGTTCTAGTAAAGTACTACTCCAGTTCAACAACCACAGCACGAAGTTTGCTGTTTTCTTGTAAACTTTCCAGCCATTAGATAAACAGTGTCTGTGTCTTCACACAGAGCTGCACCCTCACATTGTTTGAGGACAGTTGTTTTCCTGCAGGTCTCTGCAAAATGTACAATCCATTAATCCATGTATCAGTATTGGAAAATTTGTCTCTGTGGATATAGAGTGACTCTTTGGCCAGTGGTGAGTAGGTCTCTGCTCTAGGAACAGTTTGTGTAAGAAATTGCTGGAGGAGCTGGGCAGAGCTCTCCAGTTCTGCTCTTTGCCTCCCAAGTGCCATTAATTTGAGCTGTGACAAGGGGAAGGAAAGTTGTTACAAGTGGGATCCTGTGACTTCTGCACACATTGCACACAGCTAGGAATGTTTTCCTTTTCCTCTTATAAAATAGGGATTTAGGAAAATGGTCTCAGTTTAGCAGTTTCTCTAGCTTCTGCTCTCTTTGCTTGACAATAACTGATTTTTTTTGAAAACACTGTCTTTTGGTGCTGTGATGTCACAGCCTAATATTGTGCAAAGGTGTAACTGGACCAAACATGTCAGGAACATGTCAGTAACTTTCCATAAATTATTCAGTCTCTTTGGGAAAACCCCTAATTATGTGTTAACTCATTTTCTACTTCAGAGAAGTTTTGTCTTGAACTTCAGAGTCCTATTACTGGGAAGCTTTTATTTATTTATCTATTTATTTCATTTTTTAAAAAAATTGGGGGGGAGGGGCGTTTACTGAATTTCTGCTTAAAATTCTTTGTGTGTGAGCTCTGACAGAACTGCAAGGATCTGGCAGAAATGGGATGTCAGAAATCAAAGAGTGGAGTCACTTTAAACTGGTTTACAAACAGCCCTGGGAGCACAGGATGCAAAGGTCCCCGCCGAGCTCTCCGTCCTCGCTCAGCGACTGCCACACATCCCTGAGCAGATCCCCAAAGTGCTCCAGGCAATAAAGCTGTTTGTGCTTTGAAGGCCATGGGGTATGGAGGAGAGGGCTGTTTGAAACATGTCACTTTGAACTGTGTTGGAGGGTCCCAGGGAGCTGGCCACCTCCATCCCTCAGAGGTCTGGTTCCAGTCTGCGGGCCCTGGAGCCAGCCCCATCGTCTGCTCAGGTGGCCCCACTGTGAGATGTCAGGCTGATAAGTGAAAGTAGAGACTTTTGAGAGAAGATCAAGAGTTTACTGCTTGCACTGCATCCCTCTCTACGTGTAAGAGTTCAATATGGCAACAAAAGGGGTTTCCTGCCTGCAGACAGATGCTGCCTTTTCAAAATGTTGCTTTACATTTGAAGCTTCAGCATATGCTGTAATAAAGGCCATCCTGAAACTTCAATGGATTGCATCATGAGGAAATTCAGAGAGGAAGGAGCTTTAGGTGGAGCTGTGGAATCTTTTATGAATTAATCCTCCATGAAAAAAATGGGACTATCAAGTTGGGGTCAGTCACGGCTCAGGATCAGTGCTGTCTTGTGTTTCAGCTCTGCTAACATTCCTGCCAAGATGACTGGCTAGGGAACAAGGCCTGGAATGTGGCTGAAACACCCAAATTGTGTTGCTGCAGAGGGGAAAAAACAAAAAAGAAAATGCTGATGCTGTGTTTCCTTCCCAGAGGGTACACTGTCCTGTTAGCTGATCCACAGAACTTAGGTAGGTGCAGGATGATGCTACATTTAGCCAGTTGCTGTACCAAGAGGTGGGAACTGATTGAATCTCCTCTTGGAGTGGATCTGTGTGCATCCTCTGTCTCAGTGAGGCTCAGCAGGCAGGCGTGAGCCTTTGGCTGTTCTGTGTCATTTGGGTGCAGTTTTCTCTTTTTCTTGCCATCTCTGTTCCTCCAGAAAAGTCACAGATTTGCAGCGTAAGGAAGCAAGTGGCCAGAGGCAGGGACACAATCCTGACTCCCTTGCTGAGGGATGCTAGGGCAGCACTCCCTGTCTCCTGTGAATGGGGAACAAGGAAAACATTTCCCTTGGCTTTTTATTTTAAAGCAGTTGTTTTCAATTTGCTTCTGTGTCCTATTTCTGAAGCGGGCTGGCCATTAGGCTTTACTTGTACGAGTGTTTGTGAAAAGCAAAACAAATAAACTATTGTTTGTTCTTCAAAATTAATCTCACAATGTGCATTTAGTAATGGTTGGGAGCAGAGGTTGTCTAAAGTAACACAAGGATGCAGGGTGCAGTGGCTTATGGTGGATAATGACCAGAGTACAAATGCTAGGGTTAGAACATGGAAAATGTGCAAAAGAGAGACAGAGTAATTGTGGTGAGGAACGCTGTTCATTTTCGGCAATTTGCTTAGTGACAATGTTGAGTGGAAGAAAGGCTGTGAATTCCTGTTGGGTTTGGGACTGACAGTAGGGAGCAGTGCTAAGCTGGCTGCCAGCGAGAGTCACGTGGGCTGGGATGGATTCTTGCTTAAAAATGTAAGGATTTTAAAAAGAAAATATTTTGTGCCAGGAGTTTGAATTTAGATTATGTTATGGTGGGATTTTTAGAGGTTGGATTTGTAATTTCCCATTTTTACATCTAAATTTTTGTCTAGTGGTAGTGTAAATCTACAATACTTGGACTGATGCAGAGCAAAACTAGTGCAAAGTTTATGCAACTTCGTCTGGCTCAGACCTTCCAGAGCAGGGCTGTCAGATGAACGTGAACTCTCCAGCCCCCAGTAAAGGTGCTGTTATTAAGTATAAATATAGCCTAGCTTTTAATAGCTATAATTAAGATGTGTTATAGTTTTAAATTAATAGGAACAGGTTTTGGTGGCGGGGAGCAGTTCGGCCCGAATCAGCGCCGATCCAAAGGTGTCAAGCTGGTTCCAGAGGCAGCGTGTTCTGGGCACAGGTCCCTTGTGCCAGCTCTGCAGCGCTCTGGGGCAGCGCTGCATGGGTGCCGGGACAGCGCTGCACGGGTGCCAGGACAGAGCTGCACGGGTGCCGGGACAGCGCTGCACGGGTGCCAGGACAGAGCTGCACGGGTGCCGGGACAGCGCTGCACGGGTGCCGGCACAGAGCTGCACGGGTGCTGGGACAGAGCTGCACGGGTGCTGGGACAGCGCTGCACGGGTGCTGGGACAGAGCTGCACGGGTGCTGGGACAGAGCTGCACGGGTGCCAGGACAGCGCTGCACGGGTGCCGGCACAGAGCTGCACGGGTGCCGGCACAGAGCTGCACGGGTGCCGGGACAGCGCTGCACGGGTGCCGGGACAGCGCTGCACGGGTGCCGGGGCTATCGGCCGCTCTGGAGGACCTGGCCCGCTCCCAGCTGACTGCACGCCAAGGGGAGCTGCTGCTGCGCCCGGGCCCGCGGGGCTCGACGCCGCGGTAGGCATGCAGGAGCTCACCGCGCACGCTGACAAGATCAGGTTTCGCACAAAATGCAGCGGCAGCCAAAATCTTCTCTTAAAGCACTGCCGGAGGAGGAGCCGGGGTGCACCCCCCTCTCCCTGCTCCTGCAGCACCCGGAGTGCTGGCTGGCGCCCTGCTCCCGTGGCAGCAGCCTGGGCACGGTGGTGGGCAGATGAGTGTCCTCGCTGCTGCCCACCCCGATCGCAGCAGCCCCCCCGATGCTCACCCGGTGACTCATCGGTGTGGGGAAGGGTGAAGATGGGACCTGCCCCTGTCACCCCCAGCTCACAGGTGAGGGTGTTCTCCAAGCTGTGAACTGTGTGAACTTCTCAAGGGGAGGGGAGAGCTAATGTCTCCCGCATCCTTAACCCACAAACTTTCAGTCCACAAATGTCATTTTTGCAGGCTACAGGCAAAGGCCTCTCCATAGGACCAGCAGCTGAGCCCTAATTGCTCTTTGCAGTGTTGTAAGGTAACACACATTCATGTGTGTGCCACGAAGGAGGAACGAGCAGCTCCTTTGCACTGCTCTCAGGTGTGTGTGGAGCTGGCTGCACGTGGCACGAAGGTGCCATCCCCTTGGCAGAGGAAGGGCCGTGTGCTGCACGTTGTGAGAGGGGGCACACGCAGCCCTGCGCTGGGCACAGGTGCTACAGCGTGCAGGAGTGCTCTGTACAGCTCTTCCTTCCCTAAAGGCTGAGGATGCGTGGGGTGAGGAGACGATTCAACAGGCTGGCCTGGTGCCAGCTGTGGGTGACTCTCCCCTTGGAACAACACTGGCACTGGGACTGCTCCCACACACAAGCTGATGGGATGTTGCTGCTGCTGCTGCTCCAGTCCTGGGGGAAATAATCGGTGTGCACGTGTGAGCCTGCCAGGCTGATCCCTGCATGATACTGAGCAGGATTCCTGAAGCTTCCTCAGGACAGGATGAGTGTCAAACAGCCTCTGTCAGCATTTCCCAAGCTGTTGTACCCCCTGTCCCACTTCCAGATAAACTTGACTCTTACACCCCCACATTTCTCAGCCTGGGCACAGTGCTGTGCTGACATGGCTGTTCCAGCTCCAGGAGTGAATCCAAAGCCCCCAAGCATTCCCAAATCCTGTCAAGAAGGAGTACCCACATTTGGAAAGTATTGGCATGTGTGAAAAATACTGGTTCTGTGGTCTGGAGAGCTCCTGGAAGTTGTAATTCCTGCTGATGTGCACCAGCACTGCTGGCAGCCTGTTGGAGAGGTGCTCATGAGGTGAGCAGGGGGATAGCCAAGAGCCTCCTTGTCTGAACCTGTGTGCTGGTGCCCGTGAGCAGAGTGGGCAGGACCCTGACTGAACACAGGACTTACACTGGTTCAGCCATAGCCAAGCATCCAACCCTTGCAGCCCTTTTCACTGGAGCCCCCTTACACCTGTGGACAGTTTTGTGTCCCCAGCTCCTGCTCCAACAGTCCCTGCTGCAGTGGCTGAGTTGCAGGGCATATGGAGTTCAAAGGCACAGAGATAGTCCTCTCATCTTCCTGATGTTAGCAGGTGAATGTCTCAGTGTTTAGAACCTCCAGACCCAAACATCATCTCACTGTGTGTCAGCACTAAGACCATCATCTTTCATATGCTGTTTACACTACTCTGTCCTTCCCATGAGGACAGATCTGGTTGCTCTGTGTCCTCTTTTGATGAGGTCCTCAGATTTTCAGCTGCACACTCAAGAGGCAAGGTTGGAAAAATGAACATAACAACAAAAAGAGCACTGTGTTTGCCCTTTTCTCTACAGAAGATCATGACATGTTCACTGAGAAAATGCTTTCTTCTCCCTTGTTCATTGACATCATCACTACTTCATTCACTTATGACATGACCTGGCTAGTGACTGTTTATAAATTGGCAACGTGTGGGCACAGACTTCCTCTGGACACAACCCACAGAAAAGTTTAATCTTTATTTACCTCTTTTTTCCAAGCCATCAATTGTATTCCATATACCAAGGCAATGAATGTACCACATACAGAAAGTGTCAGGAATGGAGCTGATCTTTGCAGGGACTTTAAACAAGGGATCCAGCAGTTACCACGAGTGCATCTTGGAACCATGCTGGGGACAAACACCTAACATTTTATTACTTTCCTCTGAACATTTCCTCCCAAGAGGCACAGGTGAGGGCAGTAGCTCCTTGTTGCTGTCTTCACCTGCTGCCAAGTTCCCTAGAAGTTTGAAAATGACAGCTCCACCCTGGCTGTTTCCTGAGGGCTGGGCTGCAGGGCCAGACTGGCTGCAGGCACAAAGGTGGTGCTGCTCTTCAGTGCACCCTGAATTTTTGAGCAGATAAATGTGCTTAAGTCTAAGAGTGCAGAGAAGTTATTTTTCTGATCCCGCTGCAAGTGTTTCTTAGGGCCTGTGGGCTTGCAGCTGTTTGACTGCTGTGGCACCAAGGTGGATCATCTGTCCAGACAGCACCAGGCACAGCGTGCCCTCCTTGTTGCTGCATGGACCAAGGTCAGCTCGGCACCAGGAGCAGGACCACAGGAGGAGAAGAGCCGTGGGGAAAGGCTGAGCTTCAGGCTGGTGTGTGGTGAAACCTCCCAGGAGAATGAGTTGTGGCATTTTGCTTCTGCTGCAGACAAGGTACCTGTGAATTTCTTGGTGAATCCTTTAGTCTCTGGTGGTCTGTAAATAAGCATAAAATGCGTGTTAGTTTTGGCTTAGGTTTCAATTCTCAGATGAATGAATTTGAATGAACTTGTCTTATCTGTGGAATCTCTCTTGGAACTGATGTTTGCAGAGAAGATAAATGTGCTGCTGCCTGCCTGCTTGTCCTGACTTAATCTGAGATGCACCAAACAGTGTCCTGGGGGAATTGGGAAGGCTGGAAGCAAGCTTGGGATGTCAGGCTGCCAGAATCTGGTGCTATGACCTGTATCTGTTTCTCTGTCGATGATAAGGCTGTGGATTGCGTGTTAGCAGTAGAGCATCATGGTTACAATGTTTTCCAAAATGGTTTTTTGGAGGGCAGCATTAGACACCGGTGTTCCTGTTATAACAGCATCCTAATGAAGATACATACTGGATAAAATTCATTCCCCATTTGCAAAGAGCAGGCCAGCATATGTGTCCAGTACAGCACACACCAGGCTGGTCTGTCCTTGGATGGAAATGTTTTTCAGCTTGTTTTTAGAAAATGTTAAACCAGCTTCAGGTTAACTGGACTGTGTTTCCAACTCCTTACTTAAACTTTTGCAACCAAGAGCTTGTGAAAATCCTAAATGAAGGCATGCTGCATGCTGCAAATGTCATTTGCATAAGTTACATTTGTAAGTTGTAAACCACAAAAAACCCCCCAAACTATCGACACTGTTTTATAATAGGAGTCCTTAATGATGAATCCAAACTTGGATTCAATGTCCTCAAAGATGCAAAATGAGCAACATGGTCTCAAAATTTTGTTGTCATATAAATGAAGTGTTTTACCAGAAAATTGCTTAAGCATCTTTTAGTCCAAGGATTCATTCAAGGTGGGAATAAAAAGAACTGAAAATGACTGTGGGGTGAGCAATGAGCAGTCCCCATAGGCCAAATCTCAGTAGGAGAAAACACTTAAAGTTTCTTTAGTGCTGGCAGGTTCAAAAGTCAGGGCTGGTTTCAATTAGCTTGGGAGAGTCTCAGTGATAAACAATTCCTGTGGTCTTGAAGCAAAGGGCCTAGCTGCATGCAGCCATCCGAACTACTTGAGCTGGCCCTATTCCCTCTGCTCTGGGAGTAACTGTCTGTTTGAATGAAGCATTTGTCATCGTTTGTATATGAATTCTTCTGAGTTTTTGAGAGCAAGGAAAACATGAAGTTTTCTGGTTAAGGCATTTTTGGTCTGAAAATCCCCCGGGGTATCAGTTTAAAATATGCACGACGCTCATGCGATTTATTTTCTTTAAGGGGCTGGAAAATGTGAGTGTGTGCAGATGTGTTTGTGTGCACATGTGCTCATGGCTGTGGGATCCTCCAGCCCTGCCTGTAGGGGAAGTCTGTAGGACTGCCCCCTGTGCCCTGGGCAGTGCAGGCCCCCAGGTGAAGGGGTGGCAGTGGTCCTGCAGGCAGGCCGGGCTCTCCAGCACACCCCGCTCTGGCAAACTTGTTCATGTCTGCCCGTATGATTTCAAGGGAGGGGACAGCAGTTCTGGGTTGTTGCAGCTGTGAGTGTGGCACAGAAACCACCCAAGGCTCCTGAAGCAGCTCTGGCTCTTGGCTGCCAGCACTGGCAGAGCCCAGGGTCCCAGTGCTGCTGGCAGACCAGCACGAGCATCACTCCACAGTGCTCAGAGCTCAGACACTGCCCAGAGAGGGCTTTTATGTCTTGTACGTGTTACAGAGGGGTGAAAGTAAGAGGCTGGGACGAGAAATGCTCTCCCTCTTATTCAGAAAAATCATATCTTCAATGCACAGTGCTGCTTGGGCAGGTAGTAAGGTGATAGTCCATCTATCATTACCTTGAGCCTCACTCAGAGCTCATGCCAGTTGCTTTTTTCCTGCCTGTGTGCCTTTCCAGATGACCAGAACAGCCTTCTTTAAAAAAAAACCCTTTAAACTAGAATCAATCAACATATTTCAAATAATCTTTAAAACAGGTCTTAGTACCTAAATCTGTGTCTATCCAACTCTCAGAAAACATGAGGGTGAAAATATTTTTTTAGAGTCACCATTACAGTGTTCCAATTTTAAGAGCATTAAATAGCCAAATCCATCAAAGAATGCAAACAATAGCCCCTAGTCTCCTGTTGGAAATTTTTAGCATGTTTTGGACATAGCTGTTTTGATTGTAGACTTGAAAAGTCTGAACTCACACAAAATACTACTTTGTGATCTTGGATACCTCTATTCAGACTTACTTACTGTTAAAAGATTTATGGTAGCATGCTTAGGGATGGGTTATATAAAAATTATGAACCACCATATGCTCTTGCTCATTCAAACTTTTATTTTTAGACAAAATGCTAAGAAGCATAAGCTTGCCTTTTACATTTGGGAAAGAGAGGCTGTATTTTTCCTCTGTGGCCAATACAGCATCACCTATTCAAAAGAATCTTGGGGAAAGAAAGGAATTTTCGACAAATATGATTTCTGTGCAACAAAACAAACCACACAGGGTAGTTCAGTAAGGGCCCTTAAATCACACACAGTACAAATCCTGTAGAGCAGGAGGGTCTATTTTTATCGTGTGAGTTTCCATAGCAAAGGCTGATTTAACTCTTTAGGGTGAAGTTCACGCCAGTGCATGCCTCAGTGGAAGATCAAAATCCGTTTAGCCTGGGTGGGGGACCTGCAGAAACCCGTGTGTGAGTGGGGAGCAGATGTCTGTGCACAGCCTCTCAAACGAGCCCTGGGACACCTCTGTGTGGCTCTGACACCTTCCTGCCCTGGCAGTGACAAGATGTCAGGGAACTATGCTGAACAAACTCTGTGGCAGTTTAACAGTGAGGGAAAAAACCCTTCCCTCTGGGCTTTTTGGAGCAGGAGCCTTGCATGAGACAGCTGAGAAACTTTATTCTGTGGGGGGCAACACCAGTGTGACAGTTCAGCGAGACGGAGATGTGTGAGGATGCAGGAGTCACACGAGGGAAGCATCTGAGGGGGCAGAGGACTCTTGGCTCTGGACAGGTCTGTGGAGCTGTGTGAGCAGTGCAGACCCTCTGTGTGCTGCTCTCTGCAGCAGGGTGGGCTCCTGCAGCACAGCAAGAGCCTCCAGCTGCTGTTCCAGGGTGTGATGTGTACACTGTGATTTCCCTACAAGCTGTGATCCTCTGAATCACAACACAATTTCCCTTTTTCCTCTTTTTTCTTCTTAAGTAAGTTTCTTGGTGCAGCTTTCACAGTAGTGGAACATGGGGAGGATGGAGTGAGCTGTGACACTAGCATGGCACCTCAGTCACAGAAAGGTGGTTAGTGAAGGAGCCTACACAGAAAGTCTGTTTTGGTTGTTGTGTTCTCTCCTTCATGGTATAACACAGGTTCTGCCAGTTAACTCTAAAGATGGATACTTGTAATTAAAATATTTGCTTGAACTCAAAAATATGAAAAACAACAAACAAATATTTGATTAGCTTTGTTAACAAATTCAAATAAAAGTTTGCTATTTAATAAATAAAGAAATTATAAGGTAATTCCTTCAGCCTGACTCTTGCCTCTCTCACTACAATAGAGTTTGGTTCTAAACTTTATTTCATGTTAGACTTCTCCTGAAGATTAACTTTAGTGTGCAGAAATTCTTCGGGGAGTTCTGCTTAAGGTCCCTAGAATACCAACTGGTTTTAAACATGATTTGAGTTCCACAATCTCTAATCAAGTAGGATTCCCACAGAGTTCAGGGTAGGCTGTGTTAATTTTAAAATGCACAGGATTAATTCCAGCTTCAAAAATTTGACTTGTCATGTGTAGGTAAGAATTCAGAGCAATGTGCAAGCTCTGCTGTTAAAATGGCTCGGGGTGTCAGTGTTGAGTTGTGGAGAGTGTATAAATCATATGTGTGTGTTTCTCAGGCTGGTACCTGGGGATTTGCTTGATATGATTATACACACGGCTCTGCTCACTTAGTTCATTTCACGGCTGCCTCAGGAGCGACCTCAGGAGGCGTTTACATTGATTATTTCCTTCACAGCAGCCAACACAGTTCAAATAAAGCAGACTATGCATAATTAAAGGCATCATTGCTTTCTCACTCAAAATAGTAATGGGGCAGTGGATCTAATTTCCTACTTAACACAGCAAAGCTGTGCTTATTAACTATTCCTCTGATTATTGTTTACTAAACTAATTTTAATAATGGCTTGTTGTGTGTTTTTTCTCTTGGAAGACCCAAGCTGTTTTGCATGTACTGTAAGAGCATGACAGGGCAAACAGCGGATCGAGAGGAGGGTCCTGCACAGCACCTCAAAAGTTGGGCCAGCCAGGGGATTGTGCAGGTGCTCAGCTGGAGGTTTGCTCTGCAGGCTCCCGCTGCTGCTGTGCTGCAAGGCACACACCAGTGCAAGCTGCCACGTGTGAAAGTGCCAAATGCCGAACAGAAGCGTGTGTAAATGCCTGTGTCTGAAGTGCCCAGGGAGGCCCTTCAGCCCCTTGCCTTTAGGAAGACAGGGCAGCTCTGGCACAGCTCAGCTTGGTGCCCGACGTGTCCCCACGGGTGCTGGGCTGTGAGGCTGCCAGCTCAGGGCCTGAGGGGCTGCCCTGTGTTGTAGGGGAGCACCAGGCTGCAGGCACTGACCTGTCAGCACGCCCGAGGCAGCCTGTCTGAGCTCGCTCATGTGGTGGACAGCTGTGGTTTCTGACAATGCAGTGGTTAGTGTAGAAGACGCCCACTCTCAAAGCCAGCCTTGTATCTGTTTTTCCTGTGGGAGAAGTTTTAAGCACTGCCCCTGGCCTCTGGCTTGCACGCTCCAGAGGACTATTGTGTTCTTATTTCATTAGCATAATAAAATCCGCACCTCCCAGATCATTCCAAAAGCAAAATATCCAGCTCATACACTGACACCACTCATGCCACAGAAAGAGAAAGTTAGCTGGTGAGGAATGGTTGCAGGAGTGTGCCAATGGCACGGAGAGGTGTCTGATCCAGGCTGATGTCAGGCAGGAGCCTGTCAGCTGTGAGCCTTGGTGCAGACACTGTGCCCTTGCAGCAGGAAGCGATTACACCATGCAGGGTTCCTGCTCAGGCAAGACTTGCACGTGGTGTCAAGCCCTAAATTATCAGCTCTCCAAAAATAGAAAAGCTAAGACATTTTGTAAACTGCTCTTATCTGGTGGAATTATTAAGCCCAGGGATCCTTTGCTGAACTAAAAATCCAGGGAAGCTTGGAGCTAAATTCTTGGGGAATTTAGCCAGGGGTGGCAGGCAGCACTCTCAGCTTGTGTAGTCAGAAAATGTTAATCTGATCATTTTCTCATCTTCAGCTTTTGCTGAGCCTTCCCAGGGCTGCATCATGCTGGTGGGTGTCCTGAGGCCAGGCTGGTTTGCATTTGCAGTGCTCACTCTAGCAGGGACACAAATGACAGTAACTTTATGATGACTTCAACATGCTCTCACATGTTGAAATTGTTCATATTTTCTGGAAAAAGATAGACACCCTGACAACATCTTGCTTCTGATGAGTAGGGGAGCCTATAACCTGTGATCCTTGAGAAAAATCTGTCAAACCTCATTACTTTCAGTGAATGAGCACTGTCAGCTTTCCTGGTTTGTACTTCTCTAGCAAAGTTATTGAATTTCTTATCAAATGAGGACATCACTGATTGCTTGTTCTCCTGTTGTTTGGCCAGTCCCACCACCCTTGTCCACCTTACCCTATGCCAAGGCTGTGCCCTGCATCTCCTGGTGCAGTTGGAGGCCAGGGAAGGCCAGTCTGCTGCCTTCTTGGACAAACTGAGTTAAGCCAAAAGCTGATGATTTTAAGAAATAACTGATCAAACTTCTGTGAAACAAGTCACAAACTCAGTTTGCTCCATGAGCTGTTAAATATCTGACAAACTTCTGGTTAACTTTAGGAAGGACCAACGACAAGGGGGTTATTGCCATTGTAAATTGTATCTAACAGTTTAATAGTTGTAATACCTGGTATGTTCTGTTTAATCGTAAGTGTCTGGAGTGTTGCAGAACAGAGAAAGCATCTGGATCTAGAGCAGCTGAAGTAGAAAGTTGTTTTTCTGTTTACAATATGTCTTTCTCCTCACAATAACTAAGTGAAATGCCTCTGGTGTGCATTGGCTATGTATTTAGTGTGTGAAAAAGGTGTGTTTTTCTGTACCAAAGTTAAGATTATAGTGATTTTTTTTTAGGATTGGAAATTGAAACAAACACAGTAAGCAAGCCCATGTTGTTAACACTGGAAAATGTCTGTCAGCTGGCTGCAAGGTTGTGTTACATTGAAGACAAGGAGGTGAGGGATGTCCATCTGGGCTGTGTCACATCCACAAAGACTGGCCTTACTATCCTTGAGCTGCAGCAGCCTAAAGCATTTCCACTCCACAAAGGCCCTGCAGACAGCTCCAGCAATTTAAACTTTTCCAGGCTGCAAGTACATGCCTTTTTAGATTCTCTTAATTGAATATTTTCTGTTTAATTGAATAGCAGTGTGTCCAGCTGAGGGTAAAGGGGTTGTAGATGTGCCCAAATCATTCCTGGCTGTACTTAGAGACTTTCCCTAACAGCTTCTTTTACAGAGGGAATGTTCGCTTTAACTGATAGGTAACTGGGAGGTAATAAATGTGATTTTGCAGAGCTTGGTGTCATGGTGTCTGGTCTCTGCACAAGATCAGTTTTAGAACAGGTGAAAAGGATTCAGTTTACCTTAGTCTGATGAAAACCAAAGCTGTACAGACTGTAGGGGTTTTTTCAACACAGCCAGAGTGAGCTGTGGTAGAACTACAAGGCATGTCAGACACTGAGATAGGTCAAAACCAATCAGCTAAAAATGAGCTACCAGTGAAATAAACTGAAACCTATTAAATAACTGAGGGTACTCTGCCTCAGATGTGGTTTTGATTCACCAGTGCAGGGTCCAGCTCCCAGCACGCTGCCCTCGGCGGGGAGAGGCTGCCCAGCTCAGCAGCACTGCTGGTCCCCGGGGCGGGGCAGAGCAGTTCCAGCCCCTGTGTACCCAGGCAGCCCTCGGGGCATGGCTCTTACCCACTCCCTCTCTGGGATGGAGAAAGGAGCGCTGGCTGCAGGCATTCCCCTTGGTTTATCATGAATCCCCAGACACGATGGAGAGATGAAAGCAAAAACATTCTAACAGGACTGTTGTGAAATGGAAATAGTAAAATAATTCCTGGGCTGGGGGTGCTTTGCCTCCCTCCCTCCTTCACCTGCAGGTTTTTAAATGTCCTGTTTGCAAATCTGTTGGGACGTGAAGGACTAAACCCTGGTTTGCTCGTGCGTGAAACTTGTTTTGGGCACAGCTGCAGGCAGGGTTTGGGGGCTGGCAGAGCCCCAGGTGCAGGGTCTGCTCCCTCTCTGCAGCAGACTGCAGCGGGCTGGGGTGCCCAGGCACCTGTGGGTGCGCTGGCAGCCCTGCCCTGGGGGCATTGCCACAGACCTAAAGAGAAACAGAGATGAGAGGTCATTTTAATCCCTGTGAAACTCCAAATCCATGTCCTGTAAATGAGATATTTGGGGAGCAGGCGTGGCAATTGATGTTTCAGTGAAAACTGGAAAAATTGGAGGATTTATCAGAGCAAGTTGCCTCCTGTAGCCCATTTATTCCAGCCAGCTGCTAGTGTTCAATCTTGCCAGATTTCTTCCTCTTGCTTCAAAAGGGTATTAGCTAAAGTATTTTTAATAACAAACAAATGGTTTAATCACAAACAAATGTTAGAGACATTTGTGGGGTATAGGAGAAAAGCCCCTGTGTCATTCCCCTCTCTGTGGATAGGTAGGAGGAGGTTGGGGAGCCCCAAGTTCAGACTGGTGTAACTTTTGTCATTAATATGCATGAGCCACTTGACAATTGGACTCTGGAAAAGGATCTGGCTAGGTGGTTACACAAATGCTGACACCTGCATGTATGATTTCAGGCAGTCAACTCAAGCTAAAAATACTGTGATGGGCAGTAGAAGATGTCCCTAACCATCATGCTTTTGCCCCTTTACAGGGAAGCAATGTTGACCAATTTTGATGGGTTTCACACAGGAAATTTAGTTTGCACAGGGCTTATGGACCAGCCATGCATAAGGTCAATGGGATTCTCCACAGCCATTCTGGCTGTTGTTCTTGCCTGTCCCCTCACCAAGAAAGGTGTATGCACGGTTGTGAGATGGTTCTTGTCAGGACTGCAAGCTTGCTTTTTGTGGGCTGCTGGTTTCTAGTTAATAGGCTAATTGTGGCTACTTTTCTTTTTTGGTATGGAGTATTTCTTCCAAGCCCACAGGAAGTGATACCTTGTGTTACTGATCATCAGTGTCTCACAGTATTCACACAGCTGAGGTGCAGATACCTCACTGAGTCTTTAAAAGTGTGTTTATTTTAATTTACACATTTAACATGTATTCTGTCACTTAATCCTTGTGTTACCTCTCCCTGTGTAGGGCTGGAAGGAATATTGTTGTTTCTCTCAAATTTCAGGACAAAGGGTATCTGCAGTACCCAGCCTCAAAGAACTGCACATATGGAGGAAGATGTAGTTATTGGGTCTGTGATCTGCTCAGCTCTGAAATTATTCCTGGGATCAAACAAGTGGAATTGACTTCTAGTAAGTGTCCCAGTAGGCCTAAATAGAACTTGTTTTTCTGAGATTCTGGATTTGTGCCGGTGTTAAATAAAATCACCAACGTATCATTTGAGTCTGTAGATGTTGACAGAGAAGTGGTGAGGACCTGGAACACGGTCAGCCCACTGCTCTGCTAGCAGTCGTGCTGCTTTGTGCTGGCCTTGTTCTCCAGCTCACAAAAGGAAAAATAACTGAGATTTGTCTTGTCTTGGGCTGACAGTACAGCCAAGTGATTGCCAGTCCAATTTGGCAGTTTTTAATCATTTTATCTCTGTTCTCTTCTCTCTGGGGAGACAGGCAGTGTTTAGCAGTCTGCTCAGAAAGACCTTGGGGCTAGTTTCAGCGGCAGTGGCTCAGAGCTCCGATTATTAGCTCTGCTCTTAGGAGCACACTGCGATCCTTCCCAGGGGAGTGGTGTGAAAAATTAACACAGGCTTAGAGCAGCAGTGCAGCAGCAAGCTATGTAACTGTAATTACTCCATTGATATTCCTCACACAATAACACTGTCATCAGTCATTTACATAAACTTTTTCTCCATGAAGAGGGAATGGCTGCTTATAACCCTATTGGGTGCTTCCAGAGCATGCATTATACATTTTATTTGTTCTAATTTCAGACTCAAGGCCTGTAGGAACAGAGTGAGGAAACGTGCAGCCTTTTTGTTGTTTTCTTTTCTCTTGCAGCAGTAAGCGTGCCACTCTGCATGCGTGAGCATGCAAGCAGGCAAAAATGTGTCTTGACAGGGTTGTGGGAACTAATTCCAGGATTTGAAATGTTCAATGTAATTTCAAGAAATACAGCAGTATATTTTAAATATTTTAAATAATGTAGTACATAAGGTCTGTTCCAGGTCCCAGTCTCTCACCATTTCGGTCGGGCTGGGTCCACAGCAGCAGGTACTGTTGGGCTCTAGAACTCCTTGGGACACACCTGGTTTACTTAGGTTCCTTTTTCTTCCACAAGCACACGGCATGGCTCTGTGCCCTCTGTCTGCTGAGTCTCCTGTAGCTCTATTTCTTTCACTGTCACCAGAAAGAACGGGTGTTTAAGCTACAAAAGCACACTTCCAGCAAGTGATCCAAGAAAGCACCAGAAAATAAGTGTTAGTAAAATATAAAATTAGTACCATCCTGTCTTCTTCCAGGGACACTGATTTCCTTTGTGTCCCTCCCAGTATGTAAAAGAGCCACACAAGGCAGATTACCCTTCTCCAGGTCAGAGCCAGGCAGAGATGAGCATCCCAGAGCCTGTGCCCATGGGTGCCTTCTGGCCTCGGGGTCAGGCTGTTGGGGTGGGCACCACACTCTGTGCTCCTCAGACACAGGTGCCCACTGGAGTGGCCAGCCTGAACAGCTGGGCATGTTCCTGTCCAGGGTGTGCAGGGTCCTGCAGTTGCTGAGGCACCCACCTGCACCAGGGGCTAGAGAGGAGGCCATTTAGTGCTCGGCTTCATTAGGGACAAAATGTCCCTGTTCTCCGAGCAGGAGCGTTAAACTTTTGCAGATATTATGCTTCCTCTAATTAAAGTCTTTGGAGGTATTCCTGGGGCCAAGACTAATAATGTATTCAGGAGAATAATCACCCTGTCTGGGCTGCAGTGTGTTTATTGATGGCGCCAGGCCCTGCTGGTGCTGCCCGTGCCCTGCGTGGCCGCGAGCCCTGCGGGGCACAGCCGCCCACATCGCGGTGGCGCAGGAGCCCCAGCGCTGCAGCACGACACAGCTAGTGGGAAAAGAGGCACATGATAGTCAAATTTCAGTTGCTGAATATTTAATGAAGCCTGCAGTGTTTATTTGGTTAGCCTGTCGATTTTTATCGTTCTGTCAATAGCTTCTCATATGTGGCACGGTGATGATCTTTAGCAGCCTGTCCCCTGGGAGCCAAAGCGCTAAATGCAATTATGGATTTTATACCGCAATGTGTTTGATATTTCCAGTGATCTAATTTGCAGTCTGGTAGTTTATTGTTTGGCATTTTAATGGCGTTCAAATGCTACGGAAAATTTGATTTCTCTGTATAATTCATCCTAACGTCATTAATGCTGGTAGCCGAATGGCATGGATTTTAGAGGGCTAAATATATAGGAAAGTCATTTTTTTAATATGGACCAAAATGAACAGAGTTTTAACTAAAAGGAAAACCATGTTGTATTTTTTCACGCTTCCTCTTTGTCACTTTCCATTAAATATTAAGATTACTTTGAGGAAATGGTAAAACAGATGCTTGACCTTACCAAACAAAACAGAAGTGCAGTGTGTTGTATGATGGAAGCTTCACCATGCAGCTCACAGCTCCTCAGGAGCCTTTTGAGAGAGAAACAGAATGAGAGTTATTATATTAAAAAGTCTTTCCTGGCTGTTTCTCTCTTCTGTTCCAGACCCCTTGTGATTGATAATAAATGCTCCATGTATATTTTTTCCTCTTCTGTAGCTCACAGAAGTCCTGAGCCAACCACTTGAGCAGATGCATCTATTTCAATTAAAAAAAACGGGACCAAAACAAAACCCAAGCCCACCACTACCAACAATCCCAAGCCACAGTGTGCTTGAGTTTTGGGTTGGGGCCGTTGGCAGAATGAAGGGGCACAAAACTGTGTGGGGTGGAGTGGCTTGGGGGAGTTAATCATGGTGTTATTTTACACATCTACAACACTTTTATTGTGCAGTAACTCATGAGTTATGGGTCCTCTGCAACTGCAAAATAAATCCTTTAATTAACCACCTACTCAGAAACAATTTAACCTCCTCAGTGTATCTCATAAACTACATTAGCCCCAGATTTATTTAGAATAGTGTCGTGCAAGTGTGATCTATTTACATTAAGGAGTATATGCCCTTTGTTATGTCAAGTATTCTGGGACAAGAAAATACATATCTATTTTATATGGTTTCACCCATGGCTTATAATGATTTCATTGAGTGTTTCCCAAATAGAAGCAATCACATTTTTGCAGTGTTAGATGAAAGCAGACAGGGTGATAACCATTTCACCTGGGCAGATAGCATATGAATTCATTCCTTGTTGTTGGAGACTATTTCACAGAGAACAGTGTTAGAGAGAAATGTCACTCTCCTCTGTTGCCCAGTGAAGCCAAACTACACAGTGGCATGTTGACAAGAAATGATTCTTTTTCTTGAGTGCTGAAGGGTTTGTTTCTGTCTTTCAACAGAGGTGAACACAAGTCCAGTTTGTGTAATACATCTTACAGGCTGACAGAACTAGAATATGCTTTGTGGTTTATGAGTTTGAGAACATTAAAGAAGTTGAAGAGACTTCTTTTAATGTAACCAAGTAGAAAAGATGACAAAGGAGTCACAAGGGAGAGCAAATGAGGTGCCAAAAGGAGTAATGAATGAATATAGAACGTTCAGCTTTGTGTTTCACAAAATGCTTGGTGTTGGGCTGACATGTTTGCTTTCTGGATGAGGTTCCTACTGATGGAGAGGCTTCCAGTGCCTCTCACAGCACGGTAACAGGTGCTCCTGCCACCTCTGCCAAACTTGGCAGTGGTGGCAAACCTTGATTACATTTGTAACTCATCCCAAATCTTTCCCAATTTTTCTCTGAATTTATTGAATGACAAGTTCACAGGTCATCATCTAGAGGAGAAACTGTCAACTGCCATATTTCTTTCAATGGGGCAAAAGTCCTTTCCAGGTCCTTGTTTTGTCCTACACTTGTTTGGAGCGCTGTTGGGTCACAGCACTGTTGGGCACTTGGTTTGCTATTGCCAGGAGAGGTGGTGTGGAGGCCACCTGGAGTCAGAGATATCCTCAGCCAGACCCTTCTGGAAAGCTACTTTGCAGGAAGAGCAGCCAGGGGTCGGAGGGGATCAGGTGACAGGCAGTGACTCTTTCCCGGGCACCTTTGCTGAAGGGCAGATGGGAGCGGTGGCATGAGGAGCAGGGTACTGGGGACTGGGGCCGCTGGGAGCACTGTCCTGGCCTCATCTTCTCTGCTGTGCCCTCAGATGAGTCATGGGCTCAACTGGGAGCCCATCTTCCTCCCCAGGAGGTGCAGAGTGGGCTGGGATGAGCACAGGAGATGATGCAGTGGGTGACAGGAGTCCTGCTGCTGTAAAAAGGAAACGAAGCCTTTGGAGACTGCTCGGTGACACACAGACTGTGCAAATGCAAATAGGATAAAACAGCACACAACTGTGTCATCTCCAGCAAATATATCAAACCCCCACTGTGCTACACAAGCTCTGGCTTAGGATGTTTCTGCTGATGTTTTTGTTTGTAGGAGTGACAGCTAACAGGCCCTCCCAAAATTGTTGAGAAACCTAGTTAGAAGGAGTTAAAAAAAAAAAAAAGCCACCAAGTTGTGCTGCAGGCTAATGACATGAGGCCTGGCCCTCCAAGTGATCTGCTAGCAGATGATGGATGGATGTGCACCTCACTCAGCAGCACCACCAGCTTTGCTCCATTCTTGAATATCTGTCAAGATGTTAAGTGGGTGACTGCAATCAGCAGTGAAATAAGACCTGTGTAATCTGATGTTCCACTTAGAAAAGAAAACACAATTCCTACCACCTAATATGAGACTGCACCAGCCAACATGTAAAGGTCTTTGAGCCGGCCAGGTATCTGATAAAATCTTTACACCTCATTATCACTTGTAATTTAGAGATAGGGCTGCAGCTGTATCTACAAACACGGCATTATGACATTTCCAGGGATTTTTTATCTGTGTCCCTTTCCAGCGAACAGCTCTTCCTTCACACATATGCTTTTCTGTGACTTTTAATGTGTTCTTTTATTCAGATTTTATCTGGCTGAGAAGGGAGGGCCGCCTGTCGTGTCCTTTGACAATTTATGAAAATCTTTGTAGATTAACAAAAAAAGCAACTTTCTACTGCTCTGTGAGAGAAGTTTGGGTTTGCTGAGTTCTTTTTATTCAAGTTGTTTTCTAGAAGACAGCAAGAAATGTAGCATATACTGGTAAAATCGTGGCAAAGATTACTATGGAAGATATTGAAAAACACATGGAGTACAATGCAGCCATCAGTCACAGCTAGCACAGCCTCATGAGGGGAAAGTCCTGCCTGTCAAACTTGATTTCCTTCTATGACAGGATAGCCCACCTAGATGGCCAAGGGAAGCCAGTAGATGTAATCTGTTGGGACTTTAGGAAAGCTTTGGCATCCTCATGAGGGAAGCAGAGGGGCAGGTACCAATCTCTTTGCTTTCGTGACCAGTGACAGGACTCAAGAGACAAGTGGAAATCTAAATTTAACTGGAAATAGTGATTGAAATACATATATTTGTCATATAGAACAGGAAGCTCTTGTCTAAGCTATTCTATTTCTTAGTATCTGTGGATAATTTCCCTGAGAAAAAGAAGATGAAGACTGTTTAAAGAGAAAAGGTAAGAAGGAAGAAAGAAGGGAAAGGATGAAGGAAAGGAGCAAGGTTAGAGAACAGGTTAGACAGGCTCAGGTAGTGATTAATGAAGATGTGGACTTTCCCAGGCACTGAGGCAGCAGCTTGCCAAAAGACTGGAGCAGGGCTCTGATGGGACTGCAGATGTGAGGAGGGAGACCAGGTCTGGTGAACTGGAAAGCTTATGGCAGATGGCTGCTTCTCTGTCACTGGTCTCCCAGTCCAGTGTGATGTTTGATGTCTAAAATCTGTCACCTCTCTGGGCTGAAAAGAGTCTGTCTCCCATCTCGGGCAGTGCAGTACAATGTACCATGAAACTGCTTAATGCTGTAGAAAATTGCTAATGCAAGAAAATAGCCCCTTGAAAAATCAGCTGACGCCTCCTGATGCTGCTCTGGGTCCTTTCTGACCCCATTCATGGGAGCATCCCTCCATGCAGAAGAGTTGATCTCCAGACTGCTCCCTGGGATCCTGGAATATTGAAAGGTATCTCTGAAACTCCGTCCAAACACTGCCCTGGGACATGCAGCTCCCCAGCAAAGCTAAACCCTGTGTCCTGGTCGGGGGAGCCCAGAGGAAACAGATTGTTTCACAGCAGGAGGAAAGCCAGTTTCTAACACTCCCATGCTCTGTATTATGGCAGTTTCTGACTCCCCATCCAGGTCATCAGTAGGTTCTGCCTTCAGGATAATGCTCAGGCATGGACCCTGAAACACCTGATGGCTCCGAGTCTCCCTTATTTTAGTACATGCAGACAACCCCCCCATATATAAATAAATCTCCCTGACTTAGCAGTGTCAGCATGCACATCACAGCTAGCCAGGCTGTAAAAATTAGATTAACAAAGGTTACTGATGTAAATGCAAGGAAAAAAAAATAAAAACAAACACTGTCAGTATATGCATAAATATGTTTTAGGCAAAAATACAGGGATTGCAATGGGAAGAGACAATTACAGAATTTCATACTTTCTGGGAGAATGAAAGTATTGAGACGTGTCAGCCTTTCTCAGGGCAACAGGAAAGAGCAGCAGAAACAACTGCTGTGGTGATTCCAGGTATATTTTTATCTGACCAATAAATTACTTAGGCAGGAATACCTGGGTAATCATGGAAAACCCAGAGAAGGGGGGATCAGGAGAGAAGACACAAGTCGTGGCTGCTGTTCCCATGGCTGCTTTAGCTGCAAAAGGAGCATAAAAATACTCAAACCCAGAGACATGTAAAGGGCTCCACATCACTGAAAGTCAGGCAGCACAAGAGGTGCTTGAGCCCTTCTGAAAGGAGGGGGAGCCTGTGGTTGTGTTGATAGACTTAAGCCCCTTCCAGCCTCTCTGCAGCTGGGTAAATCTCCCTAGGATTGGGCTGGCTAACAGAAATATTGGCATTCCTCAGTGCCGGGTGAGAGAGTACAACTGATTCATTTCTTTGCTCTGCAGAGTAATTCTCAGCAGCTTCTTTTTAACTGAAAGGATCAAAGTCCCTAAATGAGAATGTGGTGAACTTGATACTTCTTCACAAGCCCAACAGACATGGACAATATACGTTCTGTAACCGAAACCTTTTGGGGTTTGTGTAATACAATACCCTTTCTGTAACCCCCACCCTTCCCTCCATCCTCTTGACCCTGTTGCAGCTAAGGGACTGGACAGTAGAAAAACATGTCAAGCATGAAAAGCAGCAACTTGAGGGCAAACATGACCCCTCCACTGCTAGTTACTGAACTTCTGAAAGTGCATCAAGCAAGCAGAATCAGCTAAAAAGGGAGGCCAGGGACACCTCATGTTGTGCAAGATGGGAGGTGAGGTCTTTGCTCTTTAGAACTAAAGTGTTTTGTTTTAATCATGGGGAGAGCTGCTGGCTTGGCACTGTGTGAAATAGATTTAGAAATCCTGAGGAAGGAGGAATTTCTCAAAACAGTAAGGAAAACAAAAGTCAGCAACAGGGAAGAATTGGCCAGCATTTTTACAACAGGAAATGTGGAGGATACTGAAAAGAGAAAATTAATGGCACTGGGAGTATGATCCTGTTAACCATTATTGTTGACACCTCATCATTTCCAGACTAAAATGCCAGCTAAGGCCATGTTTCACTTCACACTATCTTAGGTCATCTTTGTCTTGCTCAGAGAAAAAGAAACTCCATAATAGAAATGGAGAACGTCATGAGAAACTCCTTTGTGTGTGGAGTCAGCTCAGCAGTCAGGACATGGCTGCAGCAATCCTCTGCTTGATTGCACCAAATATTGTGCTGCATTTTATTTTCTGAGGTAGAATAAATGTTCCGCTCTGAGGAGTGGAAAATGCTAGCTATACCTATTTTAAACACCAGAGTAATGCTTTATAGCCCATAGAGGGATAATTACAAAGTACAAAATCACAGATTTTATAGCACAGTTTCCCGGGAGTGCAGTTAGGAGAACAGCATGTGTCATGTAGCCAATTTAGATAATGATTCTGATAAAGATAAACTGTATTGTTTATAATAAGTAATTGGGCTGACAAAGGCCCAAAAGGCACAGAGGAGAATGGGAGCTGCAGCCCTGGACCGTGGCACGGGCTCCTGCCTCGCGCTGGCCACGCGCCGGCCAGGCCCGTGGCTGTGGGACAGAGCACTTCCTCAGGATCAGCAAATTGACTAAAAATGCTTCCAAAGTTCTCCATGGTGAGATTCCAAGGTGGTGGCTCCCGTGAGGGTCTGTGCTGGTGAGGGATATGCTTAAGGGAGATTCAGCTGGCATGGGAGACCCAAGAACCGGGCACCCAGAAGCCTGAAAAAAGGAGAGGAAAGCCTTGGCTTTCCTTGCTCCTAAGGAAGTCCTAGGGCTTGTTCAGAGCTGAGCCATGAAGAATACTGGTCTGGTAAATATACAGTGGCACTTTACCACAGGCAGGAGATTACTTGTTGAGTAGATTATCTCTCTTGAGATAAGGCAAAATCCTTCAGATGCAGTGGAGTATCTTGCCAGGCCTATTAGCACATGACAAGATGCAGTTTGGGTCCAGTGAACCTCTATCAATCACAAGATGAAGTAAAGCCCTAATTATCATTTAATTGCTGCCTTCAGCTTGAGCTGCCCTTCTTCACAGCTTTCTGCATCCATTGGAGATTAGGTTGTACTAAAATGAGAACAGTAAAGGGCCTGGCAAAGGTGTGAAATTCCCTGGGTAACTGGATTAATGGCAGCGGGTTCTGCTGCTGGGGGGGTTCTGGTCTCTCTGCAGACAGAATGAGTGAGGGTGAGGGCTTTAATGGGGAATTGGAGGCGATAGCTCTCAGCTATTTGTTCACGAGAAAGAATGACATAGACTATGCTAGTTGGGCCAGGCTCAAGGGAAGAAAATACCACTCACAAACATTTGTTTTTATGCTAATTTTGTGGAATTATGTTGCAAATTCTTTTGTTAAATAAGAAAAAATAGTAATATGTTCATGTAGGCTTGTGCAGGGAAGTACACTTAGCAGAATATAAGCATGAGTAACTGGGTTTTTTCTGACCATTTTGTAGTGGATTGACATACAGATTTGGGATATTTGGGCTCTGGTTTAGTTTTTAAGTCAGGCTCATTGTTGATCTGCTTTCATATGCTCAGCATGGCAGGTGTGTTTTCTAAGTAAATTGCGGAATCAGAACAGTTTCTCATGATGAAACTCTGACATCAGTAGGACACTTGTCTGTGCTATGTAACTTTGCAACATCAAATCCAATTTCAAAGATAATTACAGGCCATTAGTGCCTGACACAGAGTTTAATAACAGAGTAAATATTGTGGTGATCTTCGGAAATGCATAAATAAATAAGTAAATACACAAAGTAGAGTTGTCTGGCTTTAAAAATGAGCTCTTAAAACTGGTATTGCCTGAGAAACAGGTGTAGTTGGAACTGGTCACTTAACCTCATTAGATGAAAGACAGAACACTATAAATCCATCATTTCACTAGTCTGCCTGGCAAGCAAATGCTCCTCTTCCCAAACAATACCTGTTTGCAGTGCCTTGGAACAAGGTGAGCTGGGCAGACTTAATACCTGGGAGCATGGGTGCTACAGTACAAAACAACAAAGTCCTGCTCCTCTTGCTAACATGCTAATCAAGCTGTAGCACTGTCCTAGCAGTGTGAAACATAAGCGGGGCACTGGATGACTCCAGTTCATTCCATTCAGCTCTCCCTTTGCAATCATTAGGGGGTTTTAAGTGTCTCATTGTGTTGTTTAACTGCACAAAGCTGGTTTGTGGCTTGGCACAACATCCTTGAAAAGGGCAGTGATCTGTGCACTGAAGAGATTCTGAAATTATGATCAAAGTAAGAAATAAGAGTTATGCAGTGACTTTGGCATGTAAAACTACCAGAAGACTTCTGATTATTTCACTTGTAATAGGTCACATCAAATTCTGCTTGTTCCTGGGAAGGCAAAGGTCAGTCAGCAGTTCTGAGACTGGGGCACTCTGCTGCCCAGGTCAGGGAGGGAGTTCGTGTCCTCTGAGCTGCTCTGTGCTCACAGTGTCACCACACCAACACAGGGATTCAGACCACCTCGGTATCCTTAATGGCTTCGAGTCCAAATCTGTACTGCTGTGGAAAAGTTGTGCTGCAATGAATCAGAAGCTCTTTGCTTCAGCTCTCCTTGAGCATCCTGTGATCCCTGCAAACCTGATGCCTCATTACCCCAGAGCCCTCACTGCAGGTACAGCACAGCCCATCCTGTGTGGAGCTGCACTTGGGCTTGGCCCTTTTTACAATCAAGTGTAGCTGCTGCACTCAAAATCCTCCTCTGAGGAGTGATTTTACCCACACAGCAAAAGGTCCTAACTGAGTGAAGGCAAGCCATCCCTGGCATGAGCAGCAGAAACTGTGGATGCAGGTGAAGGACCTAAAGCTTCTCCTGCTCCCTGCCCCATGGAAGGAGCTGGCCCAGGCCCGTGCTGAGCCAGGCTGAAGCTGGAACACCCCAGATAGGGTGGGCTGCTGTGCCCAGGGCTCACTGGTGGGGAAGCACCTTCCCCCCAGACCAGGCTCTTTGTCTGACCTGTGGCTCCCACAGAAGCACCAGGCTCAGCTGAGCACCCAGGGCACTCCCTGCTGCCACTGTCCCTCCTGGGGATGACACTCCCTGCTGCCACTGTCCCTCCTGGGGATGACACTCCCTGCTGCCACTGTCCCTCCTGGGCATTACACTCCCTGCTGCCACTGTCCCTCCTGGGCATTACTGCCCACCCTGGCCTTGGCAGCTTTCCCCCAGCAGACTTCATGGCCAGAGGTGGCCTTGCCTGCACGGGCTGGGCTGGCAGGGTGGGATTCCTGTCAGAAGGGCTTGGGGCTCTCATATTCAGCTGGAGCTTGCTATGGATAGGGATAAATCCACAAATTATAAATAGGGGGTTAGGATTTCATCCTTTTTAGACAAAGGTTTATTGCTAGACTGAGGACTTGTGTAAGTTTAAGGTAGAAAGGCTGGATCAATATGTAAGAAAATTGTAGGCCTATTTAGGACTTCAGTTAGAGATTTATTTTAGTGTTAGCTACAGCATCTCAAGACCTTGTATAATACATTGTCTTCTTCAATGAACGTAAACCATACAGCATACGTCTGGATTACTAATTCAGAAGATATTTGTCTTTTAAACGCTCATTTTATTATCATAACTGAGACTTCTTAAAAGATCTTAAGAGAGAATATAAAAATAATCGTAAAAGGAAAATAAGAGAAGCTGTGAAAAGTCCTTCTGCATTTCAGGGCTCAATGCAGTGGCCATGGATCCTCCTGCAGGCCCATCACTGGCAGAAGCAGGGCTGGGCAGGTGATTAATTGCAGCATTGAAGAGTAACAAACAGGACTCGTTGACTGAATTGCAGGGTAGATTTTGTTCTTCTGTATTCACTTCACAATCTCTGGTGGGGAAAATTGTACTTATAAGACCAAAATGCGATTAGAAGTGGATCCCTGCTTGCTTTGCAGCTATTATGATAAAAACTGAAAAACAGTTTTTAATCTGCCCATTCCTTGTGCTATTTTTTCCACTCTAGCAGCTTTTAAAAAAATTATTGTTTATTTCTCAAGAATTCTGATGGAAATTTTTCTTAAGTCAGAATTTTTTTGTAGTATGAAAAATAATTTCTTTCATACTATGAAAGATTTGCTTACAACAACAATTTCTCATATTTTTCCTAAATAATAAAATAAATACACCATAATGGGGAATAAGGAGTTTACATTCCCAATGGAAAGAATACATCTGTGGAGATGAGTTTCATTAAACTGTTAACTGAAACAGTGACTTTTAGAATTGATTCCATCTTTATCCAATGTAGTCTGTGCTCTCCAGAAGACTGTATTTATGAACTATTCTTTATTTAAGATAAGCAAAAAACATAAAAGGAGGCCTCCTCACCCTCTTTTGCTGCTCTGGGTCAACATCACAACCTCTTGATTAGATTTGGAACCTACTAATTAGATATAATTCATTACCTGCAAGAATGAGATCAGAAATCAGGAGCTGCTTTTCCGAATAAGGCGATCCTTCCCCTCATCCATCATGGCTGTTAGTAACCAATTTAAAGTCAGACAAATGCATAACCAGCATTATTACCTTGTCATAAATAGTTAGGGAGGAAGACCTGGAATAACCTGGCATTATAAATGGTTTTTATCACATTATTTTGCAGTTATTTGTCAGCCACTTTGCTTAAGATAAATGTAGAACAATAATCAGATTCTAAAACAGAGCAGTGAACAAGGTTTTGCTAATTGTGAAACCTCTTCTGCTGGCAGAACTCTGTCATGGGGCACAGTTTATAAATTTCCTGATGGAGAAATTGCACTGAGCATCTCTCCATGTTTTGCCTTGAAAGTGTAATGGGCCAAAACCCAGGAAAAGGGGTCTTGTCCCCTCCTTCAAGCATGGTGCAGTCTCAGCAGTCGGTGACATAGCTTGTCTCCCCTAGGACTGCTGAGCCAAGGAAGGGCTTCTTCAGCTCTTGTTGGTTCCTAACATGTCCAGATCCTAATGCAGCGTGCTCCATCGTCCATGGAAAGGAGCCTTTCACCAAGACAGAAGGGATGCTTCTGCATGGGAGGCTTCTCAGAAGGGCAGACAGATTCCTTGGGTTGGGTTTTTGGTGCTCACAAATGTCTGATGGAAAGAAGTACATGATTAAATGCTAATTGCAATAAGATTATATTGAGATGACAGTGGTCAGTGTCCACAGCACTGACCACACCATGCTTCTGGAGCACCACATTCCCATCCTCCCTGGGGTGGAGGGTGTGGAGAATTGAGCCCCTTGAGTGCACCTGGAGCTGCAGTGCCACCCTCTCACCAGTACTTGTGGTTTTCCCTGATGACTGAAGGAAACCAGGACCTATATCCATGTTTTAAAGAGGCATGCTGAAGGGAACATAAAGGTTAGGTTCTGTAATATAAATCCCAAACAGTTCTCTCAGATCTATTTATATTCAGATAATTAGTGACTTTAATTTAAACCCTTACTATGGAGAGTAGCATCAGGCAGTGACTGATGCCAAGCTTTTAAGGATCATGGGAACCCCTCTTAAAAACAGGAGATTTCAAACATGGAGGAAAGTTTCAAGCTTGCCAAGGGAGGCCCAAACACCCAAATCAACGAGGGCCTTTCTGTGGGATAAGACAGAGCTTGAGAGTGGGGAGCTTGCACTAAGGGCCAGTTGTTCCCATATGCGAGGGGGAAAAGGTCTTCAGAGATTATTTCTTCTGTTAATAAAAATATTTAATATGATTTATATTCAATTTAAAGCATTTAGGGGAACAGTTTTAAAAGCAACAGAATTACTACAGTGTGGTTGAGATGACAGAGAACACCTCCTCTGGTGTCAGAGAATACAGAGCTACTCAGCAGTGGTGCAGTACTAAAATGCAGACAGAAGTCACAAAGTCAGCAGATCTGATTAACTGTAAATCCAGGTTTTTATTACACTCCCCCCATAGGTAGAGAAGGACAATAACTTGATTTTGATCTCAGCTGCAGCGCAAGTAAGATCTGAGAGGAAGATATTTACTAAATTATTTACCTTATATAGTGCTGTCACTGAAAAACAATCATGTTTGAAGTGCCATGTCAGTGCAGCTGGCCTCAGAAAGAAATATTGAAGGTGTGTTTACTGTCTGGGGTTTCTGTTCGTTTTCCTAAAGCCACATCTAATTGAAAGTGTTGATATAATTGCAACTTCAGTCAAAATGTAGGAGGAATAGGGACACTTGCAAGTGACAGGCCTTTAGAGCTTGAATTGTCCTTCCATCATCTCAAAGCTTAAGCTACCACCAGTCAAGGTAGAGAGCGGTTATTTTCCTTTTTATTGAAATTTCAGTGAAAGTTTTGGGCCCTGCATCAGCACGGTGTTATGTTTGGCTGCCAGCGTGTCAGCATCCAGGCTCCATCCTGCTGCAGCTCCGGGAACACAACCAAAGCCACAGTGGCTCCCCTCGGAGCCTGCTCTGGGCAGCGCTGTGCTCCGGCTTGGCATGCAGCTCTCTTTCCAAACAAATGCATTCTGAAAGGCAAAGAAATGGTTCCACCTGATTTTTGTATTCCAGGATCACGTTAGAGGCTGATCAATCGCAGTCTTTAGACAAATTTTCCTGTTTTTTTCTCCTGGTTCTTCCAGTTTAGGTGGCTGTAACAGGAGAAGCAGTGACAAACTGTTGGCATTAATGTACTGAGCATAATGAATACCAGCCATACAGCACATGGTGCTTGTCTGCTTATTGGTGAATTTAACTCACTTTAATTGCAGTGTTACTTAACATGATGGAGAAGTAGCCCTCAGAGGGACCATTTGAGGGACAAATAATGTATTTGTGTAAAATTAAAAAAAATAAACCAAACAACTAGAAGATAGTACTACTAGCTGTAGTAAATTATAGTTTAATAATTATTTTCTAGATAGTACTTGGCTTAAGGTTAAAAAAGAGGCACTTCTGGAGAGCAGGATGAAAGCTTGCCTGGAGCACAGCCACGGGGACTGTCTTTTGCAAGCTGCACTGGTGGCGAGACATTCATTGAAGCACCTGGGAATAAATTGAGTCTGCTGGGAGGGGAAAGTATCTACCCCTGGGGCATGTCAATGGAAATAGAAGGTGACAATGAGCCCAAGGCACGCTTGGCCATATCACATGGGTCTCCTGATTCTATTGAAGGTATTGCACAGCAACCTGCCCTCTGAGCATATCTGACACCTGGGAGGTTTTCTGTGCAAGTGGGAGGTGTAGGACCTTTACCCCCTGGAACAGAGCTGGTGCCGTAGGCACTGAGACGCTGGTGGTGTTAGAACCTCCTTATGTCTGTCATTTGTACCCTGAACATTAAATATCTTTCTCATTATTCATCCCACCACACTAGAAACAGCTGGTCTTCAAGGGAAATTACCTAATGAATCAACAATAAGGCTATTGTGTAGGCGTGACATTTCTGATAATAAATTACTGCTTTCAGGAGGCTGACCACACTTGTCAGGGTTTTGTGAGTTACAAATTCAGCTGCCTTGTCTTATGCTGTTTTACATAACTGACAGTGTAAAACCTTGGCATTTGACTGCAAGTTATTCCCTCGACTTCTAGATGACTATCATAAAATTTCTTTCTTCCTTCATTCAGAATAATCTTTGAGCATTTCCAACTCATACATTGAAATTATTTTAATTTGGTTTGGTTTGATTATATTTATTGTGTCATATACATCTTGGACTTAAATGTTAATTTAAATATTTTTAATTTGAAATGTAAACAGGCTTTAAATGTAAGGATTGCATTTTTAAATTTCATTTAGATAAAATATGTGTTTGCATATTTCTTGTATACTTACACTTGAAGGAATATGTTTTCCTAAACCCACGGTATGGAAGAAGATCTAAATATTGCCTTACCAGCTTTCAAAAAATACCTGGATGTACCTAATTAGCTTAGAAGTGCTTGGCCATATGAAGTTTGCTTCAAAGATGAATATTTTACAGCATGCTTCTTTTTCCACATGCAAGTGTTATTTGCCTTTTACTTTGTGTATCCAGGGATGTGACTGGTTAGTGATGAGAAGCAGAAGTCTTTGCTCCCTCTTAGCTGAATGCAAATGGCACTGAAATTCAGGCAGTATCTGCACCAAATTGTGTGTTTATCTCTGTGGAATTCTGTGGAACCAGTTCTTTAGCTTTTAATACTGTAAGTCTTTTCATAAGTAGCCAGCAAGGAGAGAAGGACAGGAGTTCCATTTTCTGCCAGATTTCTCGGGGCAAAATGCATTCTTGCAAACGTGAATGAAGCCGGCAAAGGTGGGGCAGGCTGAAGAGGAAGTTGGTATTCTTATGCAAGGAGTTGTGGAAGCTAAAAATGAGATCTAAAACAGTGAATACATGTTCTAGCAAGTATACTGGGTTTCAAGTGCTCCCAGTTTCTTTGTTACACTCGTTACACTATTGTTACACTCGTTTCTTTTCGTTGGTAGTCGATATCTTAATGTCTGGATATTGCTGCTGCTTTGCCTCACAGAATATGTTCTTATTTAATGCAGCATTTTGAGGTTTGTATGAGGTTCACTTAGACATTAGCAGAGTATTATTTTAAACAACAATTCAGATTTTTAACAGGAAGAAACTAACCAAAACCTGGTGCATCTAAGAAGTATCTTCTGACATTCCAGTCTGAGAGCAATAAAAGCAGCATTGCCCAGTGTGTGAGCAGGGCTTTTTGGGATGGCTCCATGTCTGAGGTGGTGCCAGGATCCTTCTGCTTGAGGTGCTCTGGAAAGGCCAGGTGCCAGTCGAGCAAAGCTCAGAATTGCTGTCCTGTGCCTGCCCTTCAACCCCCTAAAGCTGGAGAGTCCTGGAGAACCTGTCCCTTGGGAGGATCACACCTTGAACACCTTCAGAGGTGCCTGGAGACAGAATCCCTGCTGTGATCCCACTGACCCTGGCCTGGGTCCCATCGGTTTTCTTTGCCTTCATGGGTTGCACCCTACGAGAGGTGCTTGCAGGTGCTCTGAGCAGCCATTCCTCACCTGCCATGGGGGCAGTCACAGGGGGCAGTGCCAGTAGCCATGCCTTTCCCTGGAGGAAGCCTCTGCCTTCCCTGCCTCCTTGTTTTGTAGCAGGCCTGAAGAGACCTCGTGTGGCTGTAGGACCTCAGCTGGGTGCCCTTTGGGGATGGAGGCCTGTGCCCCTGGCTGGTGGCCCTGGGCACAGCTTAGGGCTGTGATTCTGGGCTCTGTGGACACAGCTTGGGTCTGTGGGCACAGCTTAGGGCTGTGGCTCTGGGGTCTGTGCCCCCACAGCAGGGGTTTGCTGGCAGGGGCCCCATCTTTGCCTTGCCACGCTGCCAGATGAGGCATGGCTGAACTGAAGAGGGAGAGGGGAGATACTGTGGCCTTTCAGTGTAATATCTTGGCATCAGTTATTTAACTGTGCATTTTAACTGTACTAATGGTGGTGAGTTAGTGTGGACTAACTGGTTAATTGTGGGTGTCTTCTGTTTATAAAGCAATACCTGTAAGCAGGGTCAGGTACACTGGGCAGCCAAAGGCAGACTCCCACGGGCAGGAGCAGCTCCAGAGCCTGCAGTGCTGTGGCCCCTTGGAGAGGGCATTTTCCACTGTCTCCTGTCTTCACTGCACCACCCTTTGCTCCTGCTCCCTGCCACCCTGAGGAGGACTTGTCTTCCCAGATGTCCTTTTGGGGACATTTCAACTGCTCATGGCCCCCAGGGCCTGGTGGATGAGGACAGTCCTGGGAAGTCTCCTGTCCACATGGCCAGCTGTGGAGCACAGCATCATTTGGAGGGCTCAAGGAGGTGGGCTTGTCACAGCTTGAGTGAGGTCACTGAGGGTGTTGAGAACAGCCACAGCATCCTCTCCAGCCTGCTTTGGTCTGGTTGAAGGTCACTGGTATCTAGTCAGGGTCTTGTGCTTCAAGTGAAGGCCATTCAGCTATGATGCAGAGACAGGATGAATGAAAAAAGAAGTGGAAAAATAGTTTTAAAACATACAGCTAAAGACTGATCCTACACTGGTTTTGGGTGGGGCTATATTGTCCCAGAAAATTTAGTTAGATATTAGTGATAATCAAGGTTCTCTGAATTCTATATATTTTTTTCTCTAAATAATGTAGTTTCAAGGGATCCACTGTTGAAAGCAAGTGCTGGCTGTCCTCTTTCCTTTTCTGAATAATGGAAATTCATCTGAACCAAACAAAGGTGTTATAATGGTGTCACATTGTAATTTCATTTTCCTCAGTAGCTTCTGATAAAGACATGTTGTATTCAGCAGCATACAGACATAAGAGCAGTTCTGTCTCCAAAATCTGGCTTTGCAGTGTAAGGCCTGTTGAGTTTCCATGGCAATGGCCACAAATTCCTCCCCAGCTCTTCAAAGTGAAAGACATATTTGTTTTGCTGGCGCAACTTTGTAGCACAAAAGCTCTCTCTCCTTTTTCACGTAACACCTGCTAATCTGAGCCTGGGTCCTTTGAAGCCTCCTGCTGATCAGAAATTCTAATACATTTTTGCATGCTAATCTTGGTAGTAATCTAGAGTTTTCGTCCTTCGTGTTGTGTCTGTGAAAACAGTTTTCATTATAAATCACCAAAAGTGTTGGCCCTGATTGCTGTCCATGGGAGGATGAGTTGATAGGGCTGTCAGCAGCTTGGATGTCCATTCTCTCAAGATGCAGCCTGGACAGAGCTATCAGATCAGGGCTTTTTAACCATCCACTTGCCCTTTGTGAAGAGAAGGGGCGGGGGGAGAGGGGGAAGGGCTTTCCAAGATCTGGTTCGTGGTGCTCTGTGTGTAGCTGTCTGGCTGTGCAGGGTGCCCAGGCTGTGATGGGCAGAGCGTGGCTCTGGCTTTGTGCTGCTCCTGTTCCCGTGGCTGGCACTGGGCTGTGGCTGTTCCTGTGGCTGGCACTGGGCTGTGCCTGTTCCCGTGGCTGGCACTGGGCTGTGGCTGTTCCCGTGGCTGGCACTGGGCTGTGCCTGTTCCCGTGGCTGGCACTGGGCTGTGCCTGTTCCTGTGGCTGGCTTTGTGCTACTCCTGTGCCTGTGGCTGGCTCTGGGCTGTTCCTTTGCCTGTCACCCAACAAAGAAGAGTGGCTGCAGAACCCAACAAACCAATGTTAGCTGCAGTGCTTTTCTTGTCATCTGACGGATGGGCACGCATGATGCTGAATCCACAGCCTGCACGGAATTCCCTCTGCAGCCGAGCTGCTGCATCCTTATTGCTGAAGTGCTGTGGGTGCCAGGGGTTGGTGCCATGCTGGGACCCCTTGTCCCTCAGCTGCCCACACTGTCCTTCCTTCATGCCACACATCCCTGATCCTCAGCACTGGCGTGTGTGCCAAGAACCTGGCTGTCCAGGGAAGGGGTCCCAAAGCTGCCAGGTATCTGGATGCTGCTAGTGCTGTGGGGTGGTTTGAGTGTTTGAGGGACTGTGAAGGTCTGATGTGCCTTAGCCTGTGCCTGGGGACAGAGCTGTGGTGCTCCAAGAATGTTTAGTGGCATCTCAGTGTTTGCATCACTAGAATAGGATTCAGAGGGTTTGCCCTTGAGGTACTGCTGTGAGTCCGTGGTCTACCTGTGTCTGGCAAAGCACATTAAACCCCCAGGTGCCCCAGGTATTCCATCCCCAAACCTTTTCTCAGGCCATTTTCCAGTGGTGCTGTGTCCAGCCGGTGCCTGTGCTGGCAGTGCAGTACCTACAGCAGACACGCTCACAGGCCATGTAGTTCCTGCCATACTCTGGGCTTTGGAGATTTAAAACAAAAGGGTTTGAGTTTCACTGCAGCTCACACTCAGGCAAGCCTCTGGGGCATGGCTGCTTTAAAGAAGTCAGTCCTTGCAGGGCCTTTGCTTGTTTAAAATGATCTTTTATTCCACTCCTTTAAAAAACCAGAGACCTTCCTGGTTAATTTCTCAATGATTCTGTGAGTAGGTATGATTTTCCTCTTGGAAGAGATGAACAGTTTTCCCACTTTTACAAGATGGGATCCCCATTTAACACTTGCAAAGCTCAGCCCTGTCATCTCTTTCCTGCAGCCTGATCCCCCCACTGCAGAGCTGGATCAGTTTCCCCAGGTGATAGTTGGGAGCCGAGCTGGGCAGCTCTTCCTCCTTACTGTGAATTTTATAAAATCTGAACTTTCGGAAAAATTCTTGTTTATGAAAGCTCACAGTGCATTTCAGGGAGGAATGCAGATCTGCTGCTTCATACAAAATCACCAGCAAAATATTTGAAAGAGGGTTTTGTGTTCATTGTCAGCTGCATCTCCCTGCTATTCAGTGTCTATTCTATTCAAATGTTCTTCCTTTCTTTAGGGGGAAGAGTCTGAGTGCACAAAGGGGCTGTGGTTTCTGCAAGCAGATAGTATAACCATGTAATATAAACATGGCAATGATTTCCTTAGGCCCTGTGATCCATCAGGCGTGTTTAGAGCAGTTGGCAAGGGTCTGGGAAGTTCCCACTGCTACACAGCAGCTACAGATGAGCTGCCTTTCTGCCTTGGTCAGCTGCAGGATCCACACCCCTGGCGCTGGAAAGGTTCATCCCGTCCTCTTTCCTGGAAGGGAAAACCTCTGCCTTTGAAGTCACGTGCCCACAGCTTGCAGAGCTGACTGATGCAGCACCATCAGTAATTTACCAAAGTGGGGGGCTGGAGGGGGGAGAAGCTGCAGCATAAATCTCAGTCTAGCTTTATTCTTTTACCTTAGGTTATATGTCTTTAAAGGAAAAATGCTGACAACATGCTTGCTCACAAAAAGCCTTTTGAGCCAGTGCCAAGAATTTGCTCAAACCTGGTAAAAAGTCACAGCTGGGACCTAAGATCAGCACTGAATTCTACTTTCTTTCTTGATCTTAATTTTCTGGGGCTGAGGAGATGTCAGTATGCCTCCTGCTCTGAGGCTGGGTGAGAACCTGCTTTTGTCCTTCGGAGCAGGCGGTCACCGGTGTCTGATGTGGTGAGAATCCACTGTGGTTCTATGTTTGCTCTCTCTGTATCACTTACTCTTCAATTTAGAAAGTTTAAAACAATATTATTTGGACTGAAATAGCGCAGCCAGGCAACAAGGGGCCTCCAGCCTGCAGGAAGGGCACGTCCCCTCTGCAGAGGGCAGCTTTGTGAATGGCAGCGTCTGCAGCCCGGCGCTGCAGAGCCCCGGCGCTGCCTGTGCTCCGTGCCGCGGTAACGCTGCAACCCGAGCAACGGCCCCACACCCGAAACATGCCCGACCTGGCAGCCTCTGCTCCCCTGCACCCCAGCCAGCCTTGGGGTGCTGCTCCTTGGGGCTGGTTTAGTGTTCAGGATCAGGTCCTGGTCACTAGCTCATCATGAAGTCTTCAAGCATAATAAATCAGAGAGGGCAATTTTTTTTTGGTGAGTATTGTACCTGTCTAAGGGGAGCTGACTGCACACATTCTTCTTCTCTCAGCAATCTTAATGCCTCCTCTAATCACTGGACAGTGACTGCTTGTGTCTGCAAGCAGCTATTTGTGATTTTGGCAGAGGTCCTCCTCCAACGAAATGGAGACATAGGACTTTATATCACCATGGTTCCCACCTGAGCACTGCACAGAAGAGCACTACTGGAAGAGTAGATGGAGGAGCCACTTCTGCACCCTCTAGAGCTCCAGAAGTACCCTGGTCAGTATTGCTGTGTTTGCACAGGAGCCTGAAGCACCAGTGTTAATTGTATTAAGTATGAACAGCAGCTTATTAACCTGTGCAAATCTTCTCTCAGAATTACTACCTACCCCTTGAAATGCAGAGAGCAAAGGGTCTGGAATTACTGAAGAGTTTATGGCATGAATCCCAGGGAATCTCCTGCCAAAACTTTTTTTTCCCCCTGAACTAGGGGAGGCAGTGAATGTGTTGTGTTCCCAGAGATGTCATGTCCTGCCGCAGAACAGTATTCCTTGCTTTCTCCCTTATTGATGGTTCTTCTAGCTACCTTACTTGTATCTATCAAATGCAATGTCTTCTTCTCCACTGAAGCTGATGGATCAAGTCTTACGTCCAAATCTTGCTGCTTTAATTTAAAAAATAAGTATGCAAAGAAATTCTAATTCCAATCTTTTTATTACAAAATTTGATCTGTATGAATTTATGGAATCCCACAACTGCAGTAATGATAGCAACATGCCTATTTTTGCTTCCTGTGCTGCATCATGCACTGGTGCTGTAGCTCCCCAAGAGAATGTAGGAAAAGTTCTTAAACCTTGGTGGCCTTTGTGATCTTCTCACTTGTGATGTATAGCTGATTAGGGCTCAATCATGTGATATAATGATAGTTCCCCCCACAGTTTATTGATCCCAGTGGGAATGAAGGGCATTCAGCACCTCACATAAGCAGACCCTTCACGTCTGTCTTGCTGCTCCTTACAGAATATGAGCAGTAAGGCTGAGCACTCCTCGATTTTCTAATTCAGACTCATTTCAAGCTCCAGCTCAGACTGGAGATTTGCTGAGTAAATAGTCTCAACAATAATCTCAGCCTGATTCCAACTAATTAAATCCTGTACAAACATCCCTCTCTGGGCCAATATAGCAAAAGACAATGAAAACACAGAAAACCAGACATAGCTTTCCTCCAGATTTTGCTCGGCCCTTTAATCCTGTATCTTTTGAAAGATAGTAACGTCCATAAGATGAGGGGTCAGCCTTCCTGCCCTTAGCATCAAGCAGTGGAATTTTTCAATAATGAACAGCTGGGTCACCAGCGACACAAAAGCTGCTGTAATATCCTGTAGGCTTACAGGGCACAACAGAAATCCCAAAGCAAATCATGATGTACACAGAAAGGGACCGTCCTTTTCTATTAAGGAGACCACTTCAAACCAGTCTCAACACCACCTTTTCTCCAGCTTTTCGAAGGAGAGATTATCCCCTGCGTATATTTAATCACACATTATGGGGTGGCTTTGATTGCCTTTTCAGAGTCAGAGAAGTTAAAGAACATAGTTTGAAGGCTCTTATTATCAGTGCTCCATCCGCGTGCTCTCAGCCAAGATGTGTTTACAAACAAGGGCTGGGAAGGGGTGGGGGAGGCAGGAATGGGCCATGGCTGGGCTTGGCACTGCTCTCACAGCCCTGGTTGTATAACCCCGACTCCAGCTACGTGTGGTGAGCGCCATTGGGAGGGGGAGGCAGGGGGGTTGCATTTGTGGTTTAATTTTTATGAAACCCTGTGGAATTCATCTCCTTTTTCAGGGAAAGAAGAAGTTCTCTTGTAGGGGTTTTCCTACACAGAAAAGCAAAGAGTAGACCAGGGTAACATGAACAAAAACTAAATGCTACAAAGACTTTTTAATGTATCACAAAAGTCAGTCTGAGATGTGTGCAAGATATGCTGGAGATTCCTGATTAAAAGCAGTTTGTGTCAAGGAAGTTACCACTTGCAGCATGTAGAACATCTGACAGTGATTAACTGGAGCTAGCTATTAGATTTTCCTAAAGAAACAATACTTAAACATATCTCCACAAGTATGAAACACTTTATGTACTGTATCTGGTACACCTCATTTAAATTGACTTAGATGGAACAGACACACTAAGTCTAACTAGTAGGTTATTAAGAATATAAACCTGGTGCCCAAGAATTTACAATCAGTTATATGGGAGGTATCCTGACTTTCCTCCTTTTCCCAGGGCTTTCATTTACTAAGCATATGCTGTAAAGATGTCACATTTACAGCAAGGGACATGTTTAGGATGTTTCTTACAAACAGTTTTAAGTTACATACCTGTAGCAAATGCATCTTGCTATTCTGCAATGTGCTGTTAGAAAGTCTGCTACGAGCTCAGGAAAATGTGGGTGAAAGGAAGAATATATGCATTGGTACAAAATCATGCATAACCTACTTTTTCAGTTTACTTATTAGTGCTTATTAGTACTTATTGTGATTTTTTTTGTAGAAAAATGACATAGAATTGCTTTCTACAGGAAGATGATCTTTTCAGCTCCGTTAAAGCACTTAGAGGTTGGAGAAATATGGTTTAAATTAAGCATATCATACTGCTCATTCGGGGGGGGGGGGGGGGGTTACAAAAAGAAGAGCTTGGAGATTCATCCAGCCTGGAGTGTTTGGTAGTTGCAAATAAACTGTGCATTATATGTAATGATCATTTCCCTAAGAAATACTTTTCTGTTTCCTTCCCCGTTTTGAATCAAGAGGCTCATGGTTACTGCAGGGGCTGTGCTTGCACATAGGTGCTGCTCTAATTCAGATTGGTACATCACAGGGGAGGGACAGGGGGTCAGAACACTTGGAATTCAGCATTTCAATAGGCCCTTAATTATGGATTTCCCTACTATTTGTGAGATGAGTGGTGAGAATTGCTGAAGTAACCACTACAGTGCTATGAGCCCAATTAAAAGCACTGCTTCAGTGTGGGATTTGTACAAAGAGTGTTTCTGCCTCTTTGCTGTTTGTCACTTACACTGGAAGGTTTTTAAAAACAATTGCACTTCTATTAGCAGCCACAGGAGCTCTGCTCTCCAGGCTGGCTCCTGAAGTCCCAACCTGTCACACTCTCTCTATCCATACAGGGTCAAATCAGAAATTGCACTGAGCTTCTCCAGAGCAGAAGAATGCTGAAGGTCAGTGTTTAGTAGGTGGGAAATCATGGAAACAGTCCTCTGGGGGCTGAGAGGTAATTTACAGTTGAGTCCAAACTTCTCTAATTTGCATAATACCAAGTCTAATAAAATATTCATGGTAGCTTCTCTCACTTTCAGACAATTTAAGATAGACAAGAATTAAATTGGGAAATACTGCTTAAAAATAGGAGAAAAAAAAATTGAAGACAATGTCTTCAAATATTTTTGTGCTTTTAATTTAATTATATTTTTCAGAGTTACAGAAATGTTTGCAGTTCCTGTCAGATAGAAGTCTGCCTTATGAACAAAATTGTGCAGACTTCGATCTTTTTAATGGGAATTGCAAAACCTGCTGAAATTCCAAGATGTGGGTTAGGTGGAAGGTGAACTTGGAGGATGTAGCATGTGTGCTTCATGGGCTGGCAGAAATGGTCATACTGTGGGAAATGACAGCTTGAGAGGGAGTTGGTTTTCTCAGAGCTGGATTCAGCTGAAGTGACCAGAGCCAGAGTTCACCCTTATCCAAGGGATCGTTTCTGGAATTCCATCGTAGTTGTGGCCACTGCATTCTGTGAAGTGTCAGAGACTGGAATGTGTGGAGAGAAGGAGAAACCACCCAAGTCAAAGACACCTCTGGCTGTGTGCTCAGCCCCGGGTATTTGTGCCCTGCCCTTTGGCAGCTGATGAGCAAAGCTGCTCACAGCAGCCAGGCAAACCCGGGGCTGCAGGGGGCTCTGGGTGCCTGAGGTGGGGCCACGGGGCAGCTCCTCCTCTGCTCACTCACAAAGAGACATGAACTTCTCTTAACCGGTCTGCAAGTTTCTTACTGGGGACTATGGCACACAGTCTTGGTATTTCAACATCTGTCTAGAGTCTTGTGTTTGGAGAATGCTGATTTCTGCATTGCTATTACCTACCAAACCTGCACAGTCTTTCTCCCAGTTCCGACAGAATTTGGAAATAAAAATTAATATATATTTTCTAAATGAGATTGCAACTCCAGTGGTTCAACCCACTGGTCATCTCACTTAGATGTGTGTCTTGAAGAGTATGGAAGGGGAACTGATTGTGTTGATTGTGTTTATTCTTAGCACTTTTGTGGCAAATGATTGTGTTTGTATTGATTCACTCATGTGAAAGCATCAGATTTCAGTTAAGCTTATAAATTTAGTCAATGGTAAAACTGAATCACATTAGCATTAGCAAACACAGGTTTTCATAGCATACAGTTGTGAGATGGTGCCTTCCTGACCAAAAGAATTGACACCTGACCTGTCCCTTTCCTTGCTGCTACGTTACATTTATTTTTTGGTAAGAAAACATGAAGTGGAGCTGCTAATAGTGCAGGATTGCTCTCATCTGCTTACCTGTATGAATAGTGCCAGCAGCTGCAGCAGGCACATGTCTGGAAACTGTTTCTCAAAGCCCCCCAGGGCCCTGGAAGTGTGATGATCCTCACCCACAAGGGTGGGTGAAAGCAGTTTTGTCACCGGTGTTTCCTTTATGCAAAAGAAATCATGTCACACAGTGCCAGTATAAAACACACTCCTGTCAAGGTGACATTAAACCAAAGCCCACATTTGGGGTGCAGAGGGAGGCTGAGGCTGCCAGCTGCAATCAGATGACAGATATTTTTGTTAGGACATAATGTCTTCCTCTGATTTCCTGAGAGGTTGAATATAAAGCATAAAACAATGGACAGTGATGAAATCCAGAAGAATTACCTCTGTGTATTCTGGAAGAGAGTAAACAAGTACCTCTATGCTGTCCAGGTACACCAGGCACTGTTTGGACAGCTGCACTGCCCATTCAAAGGTGTTGCTTGCCAATGGCTGGCAGTACTGATGCCAGGTTCATATAAGGTTCATATAAAATTGTACAGCTCCGTAGATATCACCATGATAATAAACCCAACACAGCAGAAAGGTTGGATTTTCCAATGCATACCAACTACTGATGTAGAACATGCTCCAGTGAGGATTACTTGAAAAAATGCATTTAGTGCTGCAATAATACTGAAAGGTCACTTTGGATCACATTTGCAAAAGGTCAGAGCTGGTGGAGATAACAGCCTGTGCACACAGAGCAGAAGGTTTAGCTCCAGCTGCAGTCACAGCTGAAAACCAGTCAGGATCAGACATGAAAAAAAGTTTCTTCCATTTTGACTGATGCTGTGGTAGAGGAGTTCCTCATGTAGTAAGGGATGTCTCTGGGCTTGGTAAAAATCCTAAAAAAAGGCAGAAGCATTTTTAAATGCACCACTCTGTATTCTCAGGATACATGGGGGTGAATGCATGCTTCCAAAGTGGTTTTGGCAGCAGAGTTTCATAGAATATTGTTTCATGTGACATGGCACAAGGTATATAATGCACAACGTACAAGCATGCTTTTCAACTTGAAATCTGTTATATGAATCTTGTATACATAGGAAATTTTGGCCCTCAATTTGCTGGGAAGCTTTCAGCATGAAGTGGTGGGAGTGCAGTTGTTTGGTGCAGAGGATACTGCATTCTCTAAGGTCAGTTTTTCAGAATTTGGGAAACGTATCCCTCACAAGTTGCTGCTCTTCTGCAGTCACTTTGCAGCCCCACCAACAGGTGACAAATCTCAAGCCAGGGGTAGAAAACTTTATACCCAATATTGCCTCTCCAGCTGTCCTCAACAAGTTGTGATGGGAATATTGCAAGCTTATTCTGGACTTTGTAGGTTTTGGCTTTAAACTAAATATATTCCTGGAGAGGTTCCTGTAATTGAAATGGTCCCAGGAGGAATTAGCATCTTTGTACATATCAGCTCTCTGTCCATCAGGCCCAGTGGGAGCAGTGAGTGGTGAGGGCTGTAGGGCTGAGGATTCCACCTGAGAAACTTCAAGTCTTCATCACCATCTCACAGTCCAGGCTCTCCAGTTCTGATGTACATTGTGATCCCCTCCAGCGCAGCTCAGGGGAAGTGAATTCTTTTGTGATGGATCTACATTATGTTGAATGATTCTGCTGGCAACTTTTATTTGTAACAGGGCATAGTCCACAGTAAGATCTGTCCCTGCACAGAGGGTAAATGAAGGTCTTTGCCTAATGAATTTCTGTTAATTGTAAGCAAGGTGCATCCTTCTTTCTCCACATTTTCTGGTAGTTGAGATACACAAGAAAAGCCATTTATCTTTGAAAACACAATATTAGCACTTAGAGGCTCCCAAGTGCTTCAGTGAAGGAAGGCAGCATATATTCATGGCTGGAGACTGTCCTTAGATCTGATCCCATTCTCTGTGGGCCCCTAACTCCATCATGGTGACCCTTGCACTGTAAGGTATAATATAAAGCAGCAAGTGACAGCAGTTCCTGCAGCTGCTGGGACGTGGCAGGGCCTTACTGGGTACACAGGGGCATTCAGCCCCATTTGTTGGGAGTCTCTGAAGGATGCAAAGTGATCAGCACTGTGGAAATGAATGGGCTTTTCATGCTGATGATTTCATTTCTGGATGGACACAACACTTCCAGCCGTGGCGATTCATCATCCTGGCTGGATGCGAGTGGAAGGCAGCCAGCACTTTGCGCTGATGCTCAGAGCTGACACTGAAGATAAAGCGTGGGACTCGGACAGAGCTTTCTAAATATTTGACAGAGAGCTGCCAGGGAAGCGTGGTGCCATTCCTATTTCTAGGCTGCCAGCAGTGTCTAGTAAATTCTCCCAGGGAATCGCTGCTGTTCACGACATGGCTCCAACATTGCACTTTCTTAACCCCCTTGTTCTGCTCAGGATTTACCTTTGCCTCTGAGGCAGCTCAGTGTTGCTAAGCAAAACAGGGTCATTGTGTGTCTGGCATGTTTGGGGCTCTGGTGCTGCTGTGCACTCTCCAAACCACCCCAGGGCTGGACTGGGGGCTGCTCTGCTGGCACCCCATTCCTTTTGTTGTACAAAACGAGGCTCCAAGGAGGCATTGCCAAAGGGTGCTGGAGGGGCTCTCTGGGCACAGGGCAGCGGGAGGCTCCGAGCTGCAGACCTGCCCGGGGCAGGAGCTCCCTGGGCACTGGCCAGCCTGAGCTGGGAGCAGCTCCAGCTGCTGCAGTGCCATCCTGTTCTGGCACACAGCTGCCAGTGGAATCTGGCCACCACCGAGGGTTTGTTCCTCACCTTCTGTGGGGAATGGGGCAGGCGTGGACACGGACCAGCCATCTCAACTTTACAAGGTGTCTGTATGGAATATTGATGGATTTGGGCCTCAGAGTGACTAATTAGCATGCAGGGTTCCTCAAAAGGGTTAACATGGGATCTTTTTAATTGTCAAAAGAGTTGCAGGCTATTAGGGTTGGCATATTCTTCAATAATCTGTTTTATTTTTACCTGCTGGGAGCTTAATTAAAAAACAAAGAGGCTCAATTTAAAGCCCATTACTATGCTAATTTTGTAAGAACTGGGCGGTGATTAAGAAGCTTTAAAAAGAGGAGTTTAGTTTGCTCTAGGGAATGGGTTGGAGGCAGGTTTTATTTCGTTTCATTAGCTAGCTACAATTATTTATAAACTAAATGGAAATGATATTAAAGAGTAATGAAAAAACCAGCATCTATGTATTATTGAACAGCAGAACTTTTTTTAATTTAGCATCGAAGTGTGCAGAGCCTTTATTACTGCAACTCACAGTTAACACAGCTAAATGCAGTTGTTAAATATAAGAGGCTTTTAAAATATGCCCATAAATACAGAGCTGTCTGGTTTGCTTTTCCTGTAGATCACTAGAGTAAGTTTATAAAGATATCAATGTGACAATAAAGATGAACCACTGTCTCTTAAAAAAAAAAAAAAGGGGGTTTTATATAGGAAAATTTCTTAACAGACTAAATTACAAAGAATTACTCTTTTTGTATTATGTATGTAATGCTGTATAATCTAACAGCACTGCAAACCTTCTACTGCCTTTTGCCTGTCATGTGAGCCCAAAATAATACCTGCAATGCCAGTTATGTTGGAGTACTTGGGAGGAGCCAGGCACTGCAGGGATGTTGGGAGCTGAAGGCAGGCAGGGAGCAGCCAAGGCCGGAGGTGTTCCCCAGGCTGTGGGGGGGGAGCAGCAGCCTGGCTCCCAGTGTGGCTGTGCGGGAGGGCAGCAGCAGCCCGGGTGCAGCCGTGCCCAGGGAGAGGCTGCCAGGTTGGCAGGAGCCTGGGAGAGGGCTCCAAACCCGGGCAGCGACTTTGAACTGAAACCTCCAAACAAAGGTGTCTGTCTGTGGTGTCTGTGAGGATGTGGGCAGGGAGATGCACCCTGTTTCTGCCAGAGGAACCAGAAATGATCGTGTGTATCTTCTCAGCATTGGGAGGAGGAGCTGCTCAGCCTGTACCTGAAGAAGTCACATCTCTGGTGGCACCAGGGCCTTCTAGAGAAGCAGCATGCTCCTATGGACACTAGCAGGAGTCAGAGCTGTCAGAGCCTTCTGTGTGGGTTCCTGCACGAGGTAGAGCATCCTGGAGCCATTCAGGCTCTGTCAAATCAAAATTCACAATGTGGCTCCCACAGTCGTGCTGGGGAGAAAAGCCTTACACTGCAGGTCTGCTGCTCCTGCGGGTAAACTCTGAGCTGAGCGCAGAGCTGCTGCTGGAGATAGAGGTCATACAGCAGAATAGCTTCAATTCCTCTTCTGGTTCTAAAGGCAAAGTGAGCTATCCAAGATCCCTGAGGTTGCTAATGTCCCTTGGCCTTCTTTTGACCCTATATACACCTTACATTCTTCCTTTAATGATTGACATTCAGTGGGTTTGTGCCTTCGGGCACACTGAAGTTGTAGCTGCTTCTTCATCAAAGCAACTGTTTACAGCTGGTTTGAGTTGGATGCCAATAAACAGTATTCTTTTTGTCTCAAAATAAAAAGCAGCTTAAGTCCCTAATGATAACGATTTTGTGCTTTGTAGAGGAAAAAAATTCAGCTAGTTTGGGACAGCCAACCACTTAGCTTAGCAAGTTGGAGTACTTTATACTTCCTGCTAAACTGCCTTTATCTCCTCAAGTGAGCCGGCTATAGATTCTTATCATTGTGGCAGAAGTGATGAGGGTAACATCTTTAGTTGGAAATCATTGGCAACATGCGGAGAAAGCTTAAGATGTTGTCACACTTTAACTTGGTCCTAATCTGTTCAAAGGCAGTTGATACTTTCTAACTGTGCCAGCAGGTAGTGAGAGGGAGTCAAAGACCATCAGGGTGAAATAGCTCCTGCTTTTCTTTGGAGAGTTTATGACTTTCATAAAGCGGACACAAAGACACTGTGGCGGTAACTGTTATTGTCTAAATTAAGAGCTTATGTTCACCCAACCATATTTCATTAACTTGTACACCCAAGCTTCTACATTTCCTGCCTGCTCCATGCAGTGCTAGAAGCAAATCTTAAATATTTTAACGCCTATTGTCAGTGAAGTGACAAGAGCAGTGTGTAGGTCAGCCCTGCCTGTGCACGGTGCCAGCACGGACAGGCGTGTGCAGCCCCTGCCTATGGCCCTCCAGCTCCCAGGGCAGGCTGTCCTGTCACTTGGGACCTGTGTCGTGTGAGATCAAAAAAGAGAATTGCTTTCCTTCCAATAACAAATTGAGATACTGTGAACAACCCTTAAATGCCGAAATGTAGGGCCAAACTGCCGATGCAGCTGATCGTTTCTAAAGTCACCTTCCCTGTGGATGAGGACCCAGTCCTGTTCCTGATGCTCCCTAAGGAGTTTTACATCTCACTTGAAGCAAAAGCTGACACAGCTTCTCCTCCCTTGCTTTTCTATCATAGATCACCTTAAGAACATCAGAGCCCTTGGTGAGCAAACTTTGATGCATTTCAGCAAATACTACTGTGTTTTGAAAAAAGGGTTTGTCAACTCTCTAAAAAGAACAGTGCCATCAGAGCATGATTTATTTTCAACCAGATATTAAACAAAGCCTCTCAGTTTTGGAAATATATATGGAACCCTGAGCAACACCATGTATAGAACAATTCCAAGCCATACAAATTTTCTTGCTGAGAGAAAGGAATGTGCTGATAAGATATGAGGGGATTTTGTACACTTTTTCTCTAAGAGGCATCACTATTTTTCTGTGTGTGTGTGTATAGTATACATACATACACTTAACCAAAAGTTAAGTAGTATTTAATTTAAGTATTTCAGCTTTGACCTACTTACAACTTTTCATTTAATTAAAAAAAAATCTGAAAAAGTTAATAAAATGTTTAGACAAACCTTTCAGTCTTGTGAGCTTAAAGGAATAATCCTCTTTGCATGCCTAATAATGTTGTTGGTGTCTAATGGGATTTCATTTTCACACATGTGGAAGTGTCCTGTGTTATAAATGTTTGCTGGAATAACTTAAAACCTGTGCAGACGTTCGAGGCAGGAGGAGGGTCTGGGCGTGCTGTAGGGCCCTGCTTACTGATAAATCTCTTTGTATGGGTTTAGAGCATCTAGTTTACTAAAGCCTGAATACAAACACAGATGCTGATAGCTGAGTCTTAGGACTCTGTCAACCATATTTGGCCTTACAGAAGCCAGGAGGTTTTCATAGTTCTGTGTTTAATCTTAAAAATTCGGTTTATAGAGCAACTTTAGTAGTCATCCATACTAGAATGACCAGACTCATCTGTTCTTTAATTAAAAGAGATGAATCAGATGTTTCAAGGCTTCAAAAAACACTGTATTAAGAGCATTTATTTTCCATCCTAATATTAATAGTAAGTAATTGACATAAGCTTAATAAGAGTCACTTCACGTTACAAGAATAAAATACCACCCTTAGGCATTGCAGCAGGCACCTTTGGTTACCTGAGTTTTGGGGCTTTGAGAAGGGTTTTTTTAGCATTCCTTTTCCTTTTTCAGTGGTCCTTTTTACAAAGCTCCATGCCTCTGGTAAGAGTCTCCTGTTTTTATCAGAAGAACAAAGTTTGTGAAAGAAGGACTATAAAGAGAAACCGTGTGACATGATTGGGGGAGAAAAATTTCATCCATTAAGGGTCAGCCTAAAGGAGCACAATTTAGAGCAGAATATAGCTGGAACTTTTGTAAGACAAGCAGCAACTTTTCATGCTCAGATGGGGATTCTTGGGTTAAATTGCTATCTTTGAGTTCTGAACTTGGAAAGGTATTAAAGTGGAATTAAACCTTTACACAATCCTGCTCTTGTGTCATTCAGGATTTTTTTGGGTTCTGTTTAATTGTACAACACAGCAGGGTTCTGAGTGACTGGTGCTTTAAAGAAATGAAGGGTAGGGTTAAGTCTGCAGCCCACTGCTCCCTGCTAATCCTTCTTGTTCCTTGAAGAAGGATTTACTTTTGCTGCCAGCTTGTGAAAGACTTTCCTCCTCCCGAAGAGATTGTTGTGGCTTTCCTGGGGAGGTGTGGTTGCTATAGCAGGGAGTCACGCCTGGGTATTCTCTCAAACCCTACTGAGAATGGGCCAAAAAAGAGCCAAAGAAGAGTAAAACTGGGGATTAAAAAATGGAACAATGGGAGACAGGAAGATAGGAGTGGGAACAAATGGGAATTACAGCACCAAAAATAATGCAAAGTGACAAAAAGAGGAAATAGAAAAATAATAGCTGACAGTTGGACTGAAAAGACAAACACTACAAAAGAACAATTTATTTTCAACAGGCAAAGAACATAAAAAGACATCTGGGAAATAAGACACAGTCCTATGCTGAGGACCTTTTTTGGTTCTTACTGTATTGCAAACATACATTCACCAAGTACACAAAACTGCTTCATGCCTTCCTCTTAGTTCCTCCACCTTTGCCACAGTCTGTGTATGTGAAACAAAACCTTGGGTTTTAAACTGTGTGTTTATTTATTTGCTGTAAAATGATGTCTCTAACTGTGTCTGTTCCTAGGGACTAAAGGTAGGGTAATTCTGAGCTTTTCATATTAAATATTGTCATGCATATCAATAGTAGTAGAAAAGATCCAACTCTGCTCAAATTCTGTTCTTGAATGCTTTCCAGAGAAATAACTGCCTCTAGTGGGCACTTGGTTTTGCTGCTGCTTACTGGAGACAAATTCTTTAGCTCATGCCATGGCAATGCCCTGACACCTCTACCTGGCCCTGCCCCAGGCTGTGCCCCCTCCTCACCCTGCTGCAGCCAACTCCTCACTTTGGTTCAGCCAGCTCATCCCTGTCTCAAAGTGTTTTCCTGTAGGGGTTTAGAAACTGTATTTTGCTCCTAACCCCCTTTGCTCTACTGACAAAGCACAGCCTAATTTTGCAAGTATTCGAGTATTTCCATCTCAGTGAAAGAAGCAGAAATTTTCATTCAGTGTAAAATTTGTCACAATACAAATAGAATTTAAAAAGGAGCCAGTGCCACATCTAACAGCAAATCTCTCTGAATGCCTTTCCTGCACCCCACTGCTTTATATACAGGGGAGGCAGAGAGATATAATAGATGAAACATTTTGTTTATGAAGTGTCTATGTTTTGCTTTATTTCACATGTTTTTGCAATATAGATAACAGATTACACCACAGAGCTTTCATTGCCTTGTGCTATAAAGATACTATAAAGCCTTTCTGGGTATTAATAATAGATTGTGTTGATGAGTTTGGAGAAGCTGGCAATAGACCCCCCACTGCAAAGACATTAACACCACAGGACTAAGGTATCTTTCCCTTGCAAATCAGTTGCTAAATTGGCTGTGCTGATGAGTTTGGGCACTAGCTCTCCACCAGCATCATTGAAGCAGGCACAGGAAGTGATTTTGTTTAATACTAGCAAATAACGTTTCTTCCTCTCCATGTTCTTAGTTGCGAGGAAAGCCTTGTGTAAATTCTTCCCTAAGTCATTCTTGCCAGCCAAGAAATAACTTAGAAATTACATTTGAATTGCTTTGACACGATTATTTTTTTCTGTAAAAGTAAGACTGGGCCAGTGAATCACAACAGTACAATTTCCCTGCTTATGGGGCCTTTAGGGTGAAATCTCATATAAAAATTGCATTAGAAGACTTTCCCTGTGTTGTTGGTGATGTAAATTCAGTGTACAATTTAGTGAACAAGAAGGGTAAGATGTCTGTCAGAGCAGAGCCAGCATCCCAGCCCCGGGCAGGGCAGTTCCACAGGGCCCCTCCACAGCCCCCTTCATCCACTGGATATTGGCAAGAAGACGAAGGTGGATTTAATTTAATTTGTGTAAAAAACGGAATAAAAATCCAAAGGAAACAAAAAGGACTGCCTGTTTGTTTTGGTGACCACTGCCCCCCAGCTAGGCAGGGCTGTGGCAGAAGCACAAATGCCCTGACGAGTGTGATGCTTTTATAGCCCACAGTGTGATTTTGGGAATGCAAAAAACCATGGCAGCAGAAGCCCATTTAGCCTCTTTGAAACTCACAGACAAAAATAACGTTATTTCACAAATGTTTGCTCTGCCTAGAAATATAATTCTAACAAAATCATCATATTTTGTTAATTCATTAAGTCTTCTTAATTGCAGCCCCAGCTTTATCAATTCAATTGGTGCCCTTAACTTTTATAACAGTTTCTGTTCTACAGAAAAGATTAGGAGAAAATTGCAGCCATAATCTGTACAGTGCAATTGCTGTGCTATAAAGAGGAATGGGAGTAGCTGAGAAGAGCAATTGGATTCCCAAAGGTGGAGCACAGTAGAGCAATATCAGTGACTTTGTAAATGAAAAATTGTTTTAATTCCCTTCTAACAGCAATAATTCTATTCTTCATAAATTTTTCCATCAAAGTGTTGTATGGAAAAATGCTATAAAATAGAACAGCATGGCATTGATGGAAGACAGTTAAACAAAGTGGTCAATTAGGGGATGAAAATTAAGCAAAGAGAAGAATTCATTCTGTCACATTCTGCTCAAAGCCAGAAACTGCTCTGCACTTTGCATTTTATGTTGTACTTTATAGTTAAGGGAGATGTAACTATTTAGGTCATTCTGGTCCCACTCGAGCAAGTTGCATGAGGCTGTAAGCTTTAAATTCTGGGTGTCTTTGTGCTTTTGTTTAAGCATGGCAGTCCTGGCCGAGAGCTGCCGGTGCCCACAGGTCTGAGGTGTCCTGTGGGTGCTGGTGGGCACAGTGACAATGGGTGCTGGGGGCTCTGACCCTGCCCATGGTCAAAGTCCCACCAGCTTCAGAGCCAGATTTGGCATGGGAAATTGCTATTGCTATTTCAGCCATCAGCTTGTCTTGGCAGGGGAGTACAGCCCTCCTCACGGAAATACAGGTAAAATATTTACATGAAGAAAAAGTCACTCATGACCAAGATAGGCAATATGTAATTTGTGAGTCTAAATCCACGTTGTGAAGTGCAGATTTAACACAAGCTTTCACGAGTAGCTGATGTTCGCACTAGAGCACCTGTGGATAAGGGTTAATAAATATTTTCTTCAGTTCTCCCTGAAGAAGAAAAAGGTTTCTTTGTTTTAGTTTCTCTCTAAATATTACAGGGTTTTTTTTCTAGAAACTTTTAAATTTTGCACATTTTATTACTACTTGATGAAAGGGAATGATCTTTCTTATACTGAAGTTTCAGCTATGAAATTGGCTTTAATAAACTATGTAATTATTTCTTCTGCAGGGAAAATATTTTAAATGGATTATTTCTTTTTTAAAGGGTGGGGGGGTTTCAAATCATAAATTTATAATATTCCTTTTCTGCTTTACTGCATTCAGGATGTTTTGTATATTCTGAATTGAGTGCAATCAAGCAAAGTTTTTCCACTTTATAAGCACCCATGAGCTGTAAGATGCTACAAAAAATGTTCAAGTCCTGTGCTGGAAAAAACCCCATGCACACAGTTTTTCCAATCCTATGTCATCTACAGAAAGATGTAACAAAATTTATCCCAAAGAACAAGGAACAGATGTCTTTCATTAGTAATTTCATTTCTTCTCTTAATAAAACTCAGTTGTGTGAAAAACACTGTATTTTACTCTAGCTCTACCCTGTTTCATAGCACAGGAGTGCAGAGCCAAATGCCAGCATCAGAGCAGGCCAGCAGGGTGTCCCAGGGTGTGAGCAGGGGGAGAAGTGTCACACGTAGAGACTGCACCAGAGTACTGACAAAAGCTGTGACCACTACTTTTGCATATTTATTAAATAAAGAACACCCAGGTATCTGCTGTGGTTGCTGCAACACACAATGCCAGAATAACAGAGAAAGGGAAATGACTGAAGGTCTCTGATAGGTAGGATGCAGCATCTGTCCTCCTGCATACATCAAACACAGCTTAATAACTTCCCATTATTTACTGCTTCATGGCAGAGGCCCAGTAAATAAACAACCTGACTGAATTAGTCTGTTTTTCTACCTTTTTCCTGTATAACAAAACTCTTGAACCACGCTTAATGTGAACAGCAAATTTCACACTGCACATGGACATCTCTCAGCACAGATTAAATTAGTTATAATAAAACAATTAAAATCTATTTGCCCACAGACAGGAGGAAATGAAGGACCTGGCTGAGCCACAGAAAGGTAAAGGGTGGGTTGTCAGGGCACCAGGAGAGTAAACAGCAGGGCTGTGGTTCTCAGGAGCAAAGCAGGGTCAAACTTACTGCGAGATAACTGCGCGGGATATAATAAATCAGGGCTCCGAATTGCACTCCAGATGGCTGTGCCATGCAGGAAGGCACAGTGGATCATGTAACTGTGGTTGTTTCTAAGGATTACTGATTCAGCCTGCCTTCACAGGGATATCCTAACAAATAAAATCTTTATGGCCTCTTCCGCTGGTGAACATTTTCATCTACTGGTTAAAGTCAGGACATGTTTTAGCATTTGCATTGCCCCTGATACATATGCAAAATTAATTTAAATTCACACAGTTTTAGCTAGTAAAGACTTTTTGATTATCTGGTACTGTAAAGTTGCTTCACAGCATTTATTGTAAATACTCTGATGGACAGACAGGCCATTGTTCTCAGCTTTAGCTTGGCTGAGTCCACCAAGTGTTCCAGGCATAGAGGCAAACACACTTAAAAACTCCTAAACCTATTGAGTTGTCTTTCAAAATTGTCCAGGCAACAGAACTTATTTATAAAACTCCACAATCATTGATTCAAAACAAGGTTTTCTTGTTCTGCTTTTCTTCTTTGTCCTCTTTGAACGGTTTTCTCTGGAATGTTTTCGTTGTGCTTAGGAGTCGGAGATTTCCTGCGGCTTCTAATAAAGGCACTTGATTTCCACTCTCCACATACTTTAACACATCCAAGGATTTTGAGGTTTGACATTAGCTTAAGAGAGCTGGAGATAATCAGCCATGAGGGTAAAAAGCCAGAGTTATGCAAATTATTTGTAAAATGTATAGAAAGCAAAAAAAAAAATTATTCCTTCAAATGTGGTTGTTGTGGGACAGAGTCTTTGTCTCAGCAAAGAATATCTGCGTGCTCCCCTTCAAATTTATGGCTTTGATTGAAACCTGTAAAGGGGTGATCTGTAAAGTATTCCTGCTATCCTACACTTCCCAACAGGTTTATTACCATTCGTTTATAAAATGAACAGTCTAACGAGCAGTGGTTTAGATCACAGCTATCAAAGTCTGGTCATTTGTCAAGATTAGTTTCCTGTTGTGAGATTGCCTTGTGCAAAAAGAGTGCATAACCTTGTGTTCCTCTTGGGACGCTGAAAAAATACCTATAAACACCCTATAAGATAGGTTTTATGAAGATTTTATAATCTCAGAATTCAATGCAACACGCTGCTCTGTGTGTGTTTGTGTGTGTGCATTTGTGTGAATGGATGTTATAATACAGAGTACCTGTGTACAGTGGGGAGAGAATTTTCTTGGCAAGAGTTAAATTCAGGATATGAAGTCCATGCAGTCAGGGCAATTTAATGTTCATTTGGATGAGTTAATATACACAGTGTAATTCGTTATAGCTAAAAGGCTGCCTTGGGAAGTGCTGTTGCAAAAGCACCATCTTTACAGAAATAGTCGGTTACCAGTAAATAACACAAAGTATTTCCCGTTCACGTTAGATATATTTATTTTGAAGAAAAAGCAAAAACACAAACACTCACTAAGGCAATATGACAGCAAAGGTGCAGGTCAGGGAAACAACACACTCTACAGGACAAGGAGGTTATCTTTGTGTCCCTGTTTGAGGGAAGGTGCAGGGGATTTATGCTTTCCTGGGCTTTTCTTCTTGAAATTATCCGCAAAACTGTGTTACATTTGTGTTTTCACTGCCACTGGACGGTGGCGTATCGTGAGGTTTGCTTGGGAGACAACCGGAGGCATCCGCAGCCGCTCCTGGAGCGGTCCCAGCCCTGCCCGGGCGGCCGCGCCCCGGAGCGCAGCGCCGGGCCCGCAGCACCGCCGGCTCCGCCGCACGCCGCTCCCCGGGGCAGGCTCCCGGTGCTCCCCGGGGCAGGGGGAGGTGGGCACCTGCCGGGGCAGCTCCCCGTGCTCCCCGGGGCAGGGGGAGGTGGGCACCTGCCGGGGCAGCTCCCCGGGGCAGGGGGAGGTGGGCACCTGCCCGCGCTGGTGGCGGCAGGCCGGGCTCCCTGGAGCCCCTTTGCGAACGTTTCCCAGCCCGGCCGCGCTGTGCCCGGAGGTGGCCGGAGCCCCGCGCCCCCGGTACGGCCGGGCATCGGCACCGGCACCGGTATCAGCACCGGCACCGGCTTCGGCATCGGCACCGGCACCGCATCTCGGGGCCAACCCGTCCCCGCCGCGGCCCGCGGGGATGGGAGAGTGCAGGGCACAGAGCCTTCGCACCAGCTCTGCAGCTCCCGAGGTCTCCAGGTGTGCCCGGTCCTGAGGGCATCCCCTCGGACACAGAGGCCAGGCTTGGTTAAATGAGTCAAGTAGGTTTAAGCAGTTAAACAGAAATAACTTTTTTTTTCAGTACACCTTTTTTTCCCCCCCCCTTTGTGTGTTAATCCTTTCGGATATAAAACTGTGTAGAGATAAAAACATTTTCTGCTTAGGAATTCGGTGGTTAAAGGAAAATAAGGAAAGGTTTTGTAAGGAAAACCTTGCGGACAAAGCAAACTGAGTGTATGGAATAAGCCATTCATGGCAGGGCCAAGGGTCCTGTGTGGTATCAGCTTCCTTTTGACAGATTTAATTGATTTCATATCTGGAAAAGAGCCCCTCAGTCCACCTTGCACCGCAGTTACCTTGAGGCTGGTGGTGCAAAGGTGTGCACGGGGCCAGCCGGGCTGCCGATGCGGTCACTCCCGGGTGCAGCCGGGGAGCAGCCCCCTTCCTTCGTCTCTCAGCCGCTCTCTGGATGCTGTGTGCAACCATATTGACATTTGCTTTTCCCTCCTGCCCGCTCTGACTCCAGCCCTTTGCCGAGGGCTCGCACTGCCATTTTCCTGCACTTCTCAGCTCAGACAAAATGGAGGCTCTGGAGGAATGAATCACTACCACAGCCTTAGCCTTCTAAAATCAGAGAGAATTGCCTTTTTTTGTGAAAAATTATAATTTTGATGACAGAAAAAAGTCAGCATACCCCATGCTAAAAGGCAGAATCCAATTTTTTCTGCAGTGAGCACACTGGAGCAATGGTGTTCATTTCCTTGCTGAAATGTAAATGTTCATGCACCTTGCGCTGTGATGTATTGCCATAAAAGACACTGAATTTCAAATCACCAGCACACCATGTGACACAGGGATGTAACAGCAATTCATCTTTATTTGAGGCAGCCCTTTTCTGAAATCTCACTTAGGGAGATTCCCAGTTGCCATTAGAAAAGCAAAATAAAATTAATCTGAATAATTCTAACTTAAACCTAGAAAATTAATGATGGATGAAAGACAGGGTTTATAGAGCATTAATAAGAACTAGTCTGGATACAGCATGTGTTCTAGGGTCTGTGATTATACTGGTAATTTGACAGATTGTATCACTGCCTATCTCTGCCAAAGGATGTTTCACACCATTTAAAATGCACAGTACTTCCTTCAGAGACAGGTTGTTCTGGAATAACTCAACATCCAAAGAAAAGCTGTGTTATTTCACTCCTCTCTTTATTGATTGCATGTGTACAATTGTGTGTATACGCAACCGCTGACTTTGCTTCACCAAAATGCACAGAGTTTTCATGCTCATTTCTGTGTTTATCAGCCTCCTCAGAGACAGACAATACCAAAAATGGAAAGTCATGAAATCTGTTCAGAATAGGGCTTAAGTGTTGAAACCAGAGACCCTGCATAAAACAAAGCATGAGCTTGTCCTTCCTCTAAAAGGTGAATTAAAATACATTTGGGTTTAAGCAATTATCCAACTTTGGGTGCTTCCTTTTGTTTCTTATTTTGAAAAGGAAAAAACCACTGAGATAAGGACAGATCTTAGTGGGCTTCATCCAAGAAAGGTGATTTAGGGCATCTCGAGACCAAAGGGATTGAGATTTGAAAAGATTGCATGCCTATGATGTTTCAAGCGTAAGGATGCAAGTCTTGCAGTGTGCAGAAGCACGAGCCAGGCTGATCTGTGCAGGCATTGCTGCATTTAGACCCACGCAGGGTATGATCTGACGCTGCCTTGACTGTGCTGCCTCTTCCTTGCAGGCTGTTTGCTGCCAAGTGCAGCGGCTGCATGGAGAAGATCGCTCCGACGGAGTTCGTGATGCGAGCCCTGGAGTGCGTGTACCACCTGAGCTGCTTCTGCTGCTGCGTCTGCGAGCGCCAGCTGAGGAAAGGGGACGAGTTTGTCCTCAAGGAAGGGCAGCTGCTCTGCAAAAGTGACTATGAGAAAGAGAAAGACTTGTTGAGCTCGGTCAGCCCAGACGACTCAGACTCAGGTGAGCTTTTCCCGCACCTGCTCTGACTGGAAAAGCTGCATGAGTCTGTAGAGCTTTCATATAGAAAAGTACATCCATTTTCACATCCCCTTCATCTGTATGCCTGTGTCACCTGTGCAAATTTGCAGGCACAGCTGCAAACATTCCTATTGGCAGTCTGCTTTCCCTAACCTAACTTCCATCCTTAACTTCCTGCTTAATAAAAGACAAAATCTTTTTGCTTTCATCAAAATGTTTTTCTCTAAGATCCTAAAGCATGAAACAGACTGATTTTAGCTACCCAAGGTCTCACTCAAGTGAGGCATCAGCATGGTGCTCTCCATAGGCATTCTTCCATCCACTTAAAATATTTTTCAGATCTTCTGCACATACAATTTCAGCACTAAACTAGGAAAACGGGCACAGCAGTAATATGTTTTTCTAGAGGAATCTCTCTGCCAATTACAAATAGTACCTTTAAGAAAAATTGCACCTACAACACTGAAGTACTGAAGAGAATCTGAAAGTAACTGAGATGTGGGTTTGTCCCATCATAATTGCACACTTGTTTCCCAAAAAAATGTAAGAAAATCAACAGTTACCATTCAATTTTATGTACAAATGATGTTTGCCTCTGATTTATGGGAAAATGTGTTACTCCATTTTAACTGGGAGCAGAAATTATCCTTAATCTCTAATCTGAGAGTCATGTTCTCCACGTGGCTAAAATTTGTGTTTCCACATCAGGAATGCCTCAAGACAAAGGTCTCTGCAGACTCGGCAATGCATGGGACCAGGGCCATTCTTGGGGCAGTGTTTTAGTTATTGTCATGCTGCGTTTGCAGGCCCTTGAGAGCTGGCTCTGGGCTTTTGGTGAATGTGCCTGAGGCCAGGCTCCTTGACCGTCAGCATACCTTGCCCCCCACCAGCTCCAGTGAGCTGCCTGGTGTCCACCAAACCCCCTTGATCAGCTGTCCCCGTGCTGGGGCTGGCCACAGCACCTTCCCCCGCTGCTGTCCTCGCTCACACAAGTGGTGCTGGCAGCTGCCTTTGGCATCAGCTCTGAGCAGGGGTGGGCTCCTCTTCGGGACCACATCTGGCTTGTGAGGAGCTACCACGGTAGCACAAACCAGTCTTGGTTTCAATTTCACTTCCCTTTGGCACAAAGGGGAGTTTCCTTACTCCTGAAGATGCCTTTTTTCCCCTCATTATTCTCTGTTAGCCAAACCCAAACCTGAAAAACAAGCTGACAAATTAAACAAGTTGTTTGTCTCCCATTGTCTAAGACAGTGAAAACACTGATCTCCTAGGGGTCTGCGTGAGAGCACATGATCTGCAAAGCCCTGGCTGAGAATGTGTCCTGCTTCAGTCAAATATTTATCCAGTGGACACAAAAGTAACTCTCCAATGAGCAGTATTAATCCTCACACACCTTTCCTTAGAAATGGCATGCTGGAAAGTTAATAATGTCATGGTTATTAAAATGACTGAACTTCTCTTTAATCATTAGGCCAAAGATGCTTATTAAAGTAAAAGGTGATTAGACTGCTAGGTGCATAATAATCACACCCTAAATTGAATTAAAGTCTAATTTGTTGATTCCCCAAATGCAGTCTTTCAGTACATAAAATTTCAGTGTGTTTCTTAATGTTGAAGTCCGTATAATAATATGATAGTGTTCTCTGGAAGAAAAATCAGTAGTCTGGTCAAATAAAATATGCTGAGTTGAAAAGTTGCTTTTCACAAAAAAAAAAGTGTATTTACCCCTCAACCTTTGCCTCTGTGCTTGAGATTTCCCAGGACAATATACTAACATGTAATATCACCGGATTGTATAAGTATTCAGAATTTCATTGTAGAAAATACAAAGAATCTCTTTGGTCTACACAAGGACATAGATACTTGTATATATTTACTGAGAAAGAGAAATTTTTGCTTGTATTTACAGACACATTTTAATGCACAGAGGAAGATTACTGATGTTTTCTGTGGGAAGTGGAAATGAGATGACAAAGATTATATTTAATATTAATCTCTAGAGCTTCCAAACATTCAAAACAGTTTTCAATAACTGGAGTCTGCACTATATTAAGTTAGATGGGCTTTGAGATACTTGTGTGATACTTGTTTTATGCTGTTTTGCTGCCATAGCAGTGCAGGTAGCAGTACCTGTCTGCAGATAACACTTCAGGAGAAGCTGGAATTCAGCTGTGAAGGTAGAGGTGTTTATCTGGTTGTGACATTGGAGCAGGTGAGCACAAGAGGTGCTGGAAGGGCACAAGGTCTCTCTGTGCCCCATTCCTGGAAATACCAAAGCATTTTCCGAGTTTCCGTCCCCTGATCAGTCCCATGTCCTCAATTAAAAACTGAAAACATTTTTATGCTCTTGTGGCATTTGATTCAGGCAGGGCACACAGATCTAAGATAGTCTCTTGCTGCCCACAGCTGCTTTAGGTATTCAAATAACCATGGGACAATAGTTGAACCTGTTGACTGAAGAGCAGTTCTCAAACATACTGTTTTCTCGGTGGAACAAGTGCAATTATATATCCTTTTTTTCACCAGTCAAAAGTGATGATGAAGATGGAGATGTTAAGCCCACCAAAGGCCAAGTAACCCAAGGGAAAGGAAGTGATGATGGGAAGGACCCAAGGAGACCTAAACGACCAAGGACGATACTTACCACACAGCAGAGACGAGCATTCAAGGCATCCTTTGAAGTGTCTTCTAAGCCCTGCAGAAAGGTAAGTGCTTCACCAGGGACCAAGCCAGCCCTGACACCAGGCCACAGCCCCAGACAGCCCTTCCCCTTCCTGGGGCAATAGCAGTTCTCCTGGGGTGAGAGCAGAGCACTCTTTTTGCACAGAAGTCTTTTATGGGTAAAATTTAGTGTCATTTTTCCTCAACTCAGACTGTTTGTTCAGGAATTACAGAACTGGTAATGTCATCAGGGGCAGAATTTGACAACACTATGCAAAAATATGATGAATTTTTAAAAGTAACTCCATACATGCAATTTTTGTTGCTAGTACAAACGTTCCTCCTAACAAAACCTATTAGTGTTTTTTGGGTTTTTTTTTTTTAACTCATGAAAAATTGCATCATTAAGCATTTCCTCCTGCAGGTCAGAGAAACACTGGCAGCTGAAACAGGGCTCAGCGTGCGAGTCGTCCAGGTCTGGTTTCAAAACCAAAGAGCAAAGGTAGGCTGTTTGTCACATTCTCAAAAATCAAATGCAGGCTGTGCCTCAACATGGGCTCTTGCCCTGGGTGCAGCTCACACTGCAGAAGTCCCACGGCTGAGCTCTGCATGTTCTGCCTGCTCTGCTCTCCACATCCACACTAGAAAGGCAACTTCCAAACACAGACATTAAATTCATATGCTCAAAGCAGCTCAGAGTTGGGAGTAAATTTTGCATGCAAATCTGAACTGGAAACTGAAATGTTTAAGCTTAGAATTGAAACTGTGTTTGCTTAAATATGAATTGTCTGTGTTAACTGATAACATGTTTGCAGAGAGTTTTGTAAGGAAACAAAATTGTAGCATTTGGAGCTACGAGATTGTTCTGTTCTTCTGCTTTTTTCAGATGAAAAAGCTAGCACGAAGGCACCAACAGCAGCAGGAGCAACAGAACTCACAGCGACTAGGACAAGGTAGGGGATTTGTGAAAAAGCAAAGTTAGAGAGAAAGAATCTGTAGTTGTCTGGAAGTGCCATTCCCACAGGATACTTCAGTACAGAGATCCAGGGCTCATGCAGGTGTCTGGGTGAGAAAGCAGTGTCCATCCGCTCATCAGCAGTGGAAGTGCCTGAGTGCCCATGCCAGGATCCAAATTCTCCTGGTGGGATCAGACCCCAGAGGTGCTCATGCAGAAGCTGTTAGTTACCTCATTTCTAGTAGAAATGTGCCACATGGAGGTGTTTGCACTGGAGGAAATCTCCAGGAGGCTGACTCCAGACAGATCCTCCAGTTTGCTTTCTTCTGTAGTAAGGGGCACAGGGCTCAGCTGGGGATCTGCACAGCCATCAGTGTTACTGCCCCAGCCAAGGCATGGAGAGCCCCCCCTGTGCCCCCACAAGTGTCTGGACCCTTGCAGGCACTGCACAGAGGCACTGGGACTGGCTCTGTTGCTCTGTGGGTACTCCTGAGTATCTCCAGTTCCCAAGACTTTGCAGCCTCAAATCCTCCACTTTACCCAGAGCAGAAAAACTGGGACCAGCAGAATTTAGAGTATAACTGGGCTCTGTCACACAGAGCATACAGGCTTTGGGAGAATAGGGTCCAGGGCCTAGGAGCTCCATAAATTATGTAGTCAGAAATTACAAGTCTTTTAGGTTATTGCTGAGGGGTCTATGCTCAGACAAAATCTGGAAAGTCTCTCTGACTGGTGGGATACCCCTGACTGCATTTGTTAGGGTTCATTGCTGCCACTGATTCTGCCCTGTTCCCCAGCAGTAACTGTGCCTCCTCTTTGCTCTGCAGAAGTAATGTCCAACCGAATGGAAGGGATGATGACATCTTACACACCACTTGCACCACCACAGCAGCAGATTGTAGCAATGGAGCAAAGCAGTTATGGCACAGACCCATTTCAGCAGGGTCTTACCCCTCCACAAATGCCAGGCGACCACATGAACCCCTATGGTAAGGCATCCCTCATTCTGCCACATCCCAAGTAGCTGGGTCCATATGCTGGACCACATGCCACAGGGGCAGCAGCTTCACTGGCTTTTAGAATATTTTTTCTGGGATTTGTACCAGGGAATTTGTACCAGTCAGTTTTATGTGTGTATTTTCTTGTACACGTAAGGCGGTAGAACAGAGCTCATCTCAAGCTCTGGACACATTTCAAAATTATTTCACAGCATAATTCTGATAAATGATAAGCAAGCAACATCACCTCTCCAAGCTCCACTTTTTTAAACCACTGTCCAAGACACTGAAAAATAAACAGTACCAAATTCTAGCTCCCTCACAAATTTTTCCTTTTTTCTTAGAAGCTTTGAGGAAAAAGTGCCTTCAATAAAGAGAAGTAATCTATTCATTACAAAATGAATAAGCAGCCCTGTAAGACCACTCAGATTGGATGCGTGGATTTGTTAAAGAACAGTGCTTGAGCTACTAAGAGATGGGTTACCACAGGACATTCCTCCTGCATAGTTTTATTCTCTGTCCCAAATCAAGATGACGGTTTGCTTTCACGATTGCTTGACCACACATCAAACGCATTACAAGCACTAAATGCTCAATTATTGATTCTGGACAATTGCAGTGTGGCATTTAAAAAGAATGTCAGAGGATTTTTCCGACTGTGATTCTCGGCCTTGCGGTAGCCCACAAGGGCCTGTTTCAGACTCCTTTCTGCTGACCAGGAGCACTTCACTGTAGAGGCTCACACGTGCATCACTGTCCCCAGCACAGCGGGCACAGGCCAACAGGAAATCTGCTTTGGGTCTGTGTCATTACTTTTGCCACTGAGACAAGTCTATGGTGCACACCGGGAAGTTTGGGAGGTTCTGTAAGGAGCTGAGGACATATGAAGTGTCCGTGTGCATTAGGTGGCTTGTGATCTTGTTGGTTTGCTTGGCTTTCTGAGTAAAACTCCTTGGGGAAGCAGATTCTGTGCTCCAAAAGGGGTGCAGGGGATGGCACAAAGCCATTTCCAATGAGTGTGTGAGGAAAAAGAACCCGACTGACACTTTTGCAGAGCCCCCAGGATTTGAGCTAGAGCTTTTTCTGGTTTCAGTGTTGAAGTAAGCTGAAATCTTAGTTGCTAAGGGAATTAAAAGGTGCTGTTCCAAACCAGCCCTAAAAGAGTGGAATTTTCTGAAAGGAGAGCATGTTTACAACTGTAGCTCACCTGAGGCCAGGAAACCTGGGTCCCTTCCTGGGTCCTGTCCCACTGGTAGAAGTTTTACTTTATGTGTATATGCAAACCAGAATGACTATGGCTCTTAGGTCATGCTTCCCTGTCATGGGCACTCCATATCTGGTCCCACCTTTCTTGACAGTCCCGGTGCTCCCACGAGTGCCAGAGCCTATGGAGAAGTTGGGGACCTGCTCCTCCCCAGCACCGTTTGCTCCCATTGTCAGCCTAGGCTCTGTTTTGTGCTGCTGACTGAAATTGAAATTAAATCCTGGCAGGTTTGGGTGCATTGCTGCCAGCGGACCCCTGTGGGTTGATTTCAAACCCTCCTCCTTGCAGGTCAGACCCGCAGAGCCAGAGTAGGTTAACATGTGACCACAGAACCAGGAGAGTTCCCTGGCTGCAGCGTGCGAGCATCCGTGTGTACTGTGTCCTCCCCTGGCTGCGCAGCATCCAGCTTAACGTGTACATTTCATTTGCAGGAAACGACTCCATTTTTCATGATATCGACAGTGATACCTCTTTAACTAGCTTGAGCGACTGTTTTCTTGCCTCTTCCGAAGTTAACTCCATGCAGGCTAGAGTAGGAAACCCCATTGACAGGCTGTACTCTATGCAGAGCTCCTATTTCGCCTCATGAAAATAAAGAGAACTAACAGCCGGCGTGTGTTTAGCCAGTGACTTTTCCAGTGCAGACTCTACAGCCATATGTTGCCCAGCTCTTCCTTCACAGTGACTCTGCTGCCTCTGGACTGCAAAGAGTGTTTTTTTAGGAAGACTGTCTCTGTTTGCATATATGTGTATGTATGTATATATATTTTAATACCTACGTACATACATACATATATAGAGATACAAAACACATCCACCCGTCCCATACCCTTGATTCCCAGCTGGCGCCAGACCACGAGACAAGCACAGAAGGAACAGAAGAACCTGCTCGTCCTCAGCCTTTGATCTGGTTTGGTTTGAGCTCATCATCTTAAAGGAAATGGATTTTGTGGAAAGCTAGACCTTTTCCTGCTCTCTCTCCTCCTTCTTTTGGATGTCTAAACTTTTTTTTTTTTTTTTTAAGCCACTGATACTGACATCAGTCAACCATATGACAAATAAATCAAAGAAACTGGAGATTCCTCCTTTTCTTACTGCATGATTCATACTATGTTGTGGATAAATTGCCATTTGAACTGTGAGAAGTTAATGTAAATGTGACGTTCAACATTTGTTTCCTTTCTACACTTTTTCTACATAACCTAGATCTGCTCATTAGTTTATAGCCCTTATGCATATGATACTGAGGAAACTGGTTAACAGTATTTGTGGAGAAAGCCAGGGATTTCAGAGTAAGAAAGGTCTATGACCCTGGAGAGGAAATGCATGTTAGGGGCAGAGGCATTTAGGTTAGTATTGATCTTAAATAATTAAAACTAAAGGTGCTTACAAGACAGATTTATTTAATTTTTTCTGATGTGTGAGATTAAAACATTTACATTTGTTTGTAAGTATTGCAGTGCCAAATTTCAAGTCCAGACCATGATTGGCAAACAAGTGTTTTTCATTCTGTTCTGTTTATTTGTTTTGCATGAGGCATAAATGTGCTGTTCTCTATTGTCCATCTGGAATAATCAAGCACTCCTTTAGTTACCTTGCCTCAGCAAGATTCAAGGATACACAGTTCTAGCCTGAAACACCAGAAGTCCTGAAATGTGCACCAGCCAGGAACAGGAAACTATGAAAGAAATTACGATGGGAAGTTCAGGTATGTTGAGCTGAAATTTTACCACGGCCTGCAAATCCCCCACTGCCAGGACTCCTGGCTGTGGTGCCAGGTGATCAGTGAAGTGCTGCAAGAACAGGCACACCAACAGAAGGGGATGGCCCAGCTGAACTCTGTCTCTGATGCTGAAGTTTGAGCATATGTCATATAGATTTTTCGTAGGGCATAAAATATCGTAAATAATAATAGTATAGCTATAAATATTGCCTGGTGATAATTATAATGTGGAGAAGCAGACAAGTACAGTCATGGCTCTCAGTGGAGAAAACTTCATGGGGAATATTTGCCAGGGTAATATCAGTAATTATAGGGTGTGTTCAAAATAGAGCTCATGGGGAAAGATTGGCAGGATAGGCACTTTCTTAAATAAATACCTTTAATATATTGACCATAATAGCTGAAAAACAAGTCCAAAGCTTTGGTTAATCTAACTCCTCCAGGCTGAGGATTGGTACCAGGCCAGCATCGCAGGGTCCCTGTGGGGCTTGGCATCTTCTGTGGGAGTGTGGCTCTCCCATGGAGGGGGAGGCCAGAGCAGGACCCCTGTAGCCTCAGCACCCGGGGAGGGAGCAGCCCTGCTGGGGGAACTGCAGCCTCAGCCTCGGGGAGCCCTGCTGGGAGCTGAGGGAGACAGGCCCTCCTGGTGTTCCAGAGGCACAGGTGGGAAGGACAGGATGAGGCATCCAAGGGAAAAAATACCCTTTTCCCCTAGCATGGAAGGGTGCACTGAACATGTTGGAGGTTTCTTGAGAAAGCCAAGTTTTATCTGCAGGGTAAGTGCATAGATTCTCACTCTGGAGATGATGAGAGCACCATGGATGAGGCTGTGTGTGTGTACATGCGTGTGTGTGTACATGTGTGTGTACATCTGTGTGTGTGTGGGGGGGTGTCTGTGTGTGTGTACACTTGTGTGTACGTCTGTGTGTCCGTGTGTCTCCGTGTGTCCATGTGTCTGTGTGTGTGTCCGTCTGTATGTCTCTTTGTGTGTCCGTGTGTCCATGTGTCCATCTCTGTGTGCATGTCCATGTGTCCATATCCATGTATCTGTGTGTCCATGTGTATGTCTCTGTGTGTCTGTCTCTGTGTGTGTGTCCGTGTGTCCATGTGTCCGTGTGTCTGCATGTGTCCATATGTTCATGTGTCCGTGTGTCCGTGTGTGTCCGTGTGTCTGTGTGTCTGTGTGTCTGCATGTGTCCATATGTCCATGTGTCCATATGTCCATGTGTCCATGTGTGTCTGTGTGTGTCCGTGTGTGTCTGTGTCCGTGTGTCCGTGTGTCCGTGCATGTCCGTGTGTGTCCATGTGTCCATGTGTGTCTGTGTGTGTCCATGTGTGTCTGTGTCCGTGTGTCCGTGTATCCATGTGTCCGTGTGTCCATGAGTCCATGTGTGTCCATGTGTCCGTGTGTGTCCGTGTGTGTCCATGTGTGTCCATGTGCCTGTGTGTCCTTGTGTCTGTGTGTGTCCATGTGTGTCCGTGTGTCCGTGTGTGTCCATGTGCCTATGTGTCCTTGTGTCTGTGTGTCCGTGTGTCTGTGTGTCC
>VZUI01048674.1:0-15129 GCA_013401135.1 Cettia cetti | reverse complement strand
AAGGGAAGGGAAGGGAAGGGAAGGGAAGGGGTTACATGATTGAGGCTGAAAAAAATGGCACCAGGAAGTCTAGGAACTAATGGAATGCCCTGAAGTTCCTTACAAGATGCTCACAGCCACCAGAAGGTGATGCTATTCCACTTGTTCTTCATGAGAGAAGAACAAAGTGGCAAAAGTCCCAGTGACAAGGCAGAAACTTGAAATGAAGATACAAAATGGATAAAGAATTTGCTAGCTGACTAGCAGCATACTGTGAGTGCTGCCTTCCATCTTGGGTCCTATGCTCCTACCTGCTATTGCTAAATATCTTCAGAAGGACAGATGATAGAGTTAAAACTTGAGAAAAAAACCCCAAGAAAATGAAACAAAACTAAACACAAACAAACAAAAACCTTGGAAAAACATCAAGAAGGGACCTTTTTCAGATGATATTTGCATTGCAAATAGCATCCCATAAGCACACTGTCCACACAAAGCCAAACCAGTACTTCTAAGGACAGTTTATTAAGGACAGCATTTCCAGCTGAAAGGAAATTTTTAAAAGGATGAATTGTGCTCTACAGGCACCTCTTGTCTGCATTGACAAGAGATTATTTCCTTGGGTGTAGATGTCTGCATATACCTCTGAGCTTGCTTTCCACTTAGAAGAGCCAGGTTCTTAACTAAGAATTTCCAAGACAAACTTTATTCAATACTGTTATGATTTTATGAGAATCACTCATCTTTGTTTTCTATTTAGTGAAAATTATTGCCTCTTGCTATTTGGTAGCAAGATAGACATTTCATTGTCTATGCAAAATCCTCCATCTTCCTCATCTGTAATGGAAGAACGAGAAAACAGATAGGATGCTCAAACATGGTTTTCTTTGAGAGTCTATCAATGAATCATTTAGTCAAGATGATCTCCTGTAGATTTTTTTCTCATGTATACAATATTTTTATGAGACCAGGCATAAAAAATTAATTTATTACTTTTGATATGGCACCTAGGAAAGATTTTTTCATTTAAATTTAACCTGCATTATTAAGTTTTCTCTGAAATAAACAGATGATCTTAACATAACTTGCATTTCTTGTAAGCTTGTAAAATGAGAAGTGAAAAGCAGCTGCTTTTTACACCAGATTCAACAAGCTAAATTGCAAGAAAAAAAGCTCTTCTTCAGAACACTCAGCAAAAGCAATGACTGGTACTATTTAGTTCAAATTTCTTCTACTTGAACTACTCCAATTCGTATCATCTTAGATGATATGATTCAAGCATCATTCTCAAAAAGAGCACAGCATCCATTTCTTCCCACTTGAAGGCATGGTGTCTAAATTGCTCAGGTTTCTACCAAAGCTAGGTTAGATTACTGGTTCTTGGAATTGAGGTGCAGGATTCAAGGGTGGCAGGAAATGACCCCTGGCTGCTGGACCTACAGAGTGGAGACCTGAGGACACTTAAACCTTATAGCTGCAGGTAGTTGGTGACCTCCAAAACGATCATTCCTTTTTGTGCTCTGTATGTCTTTTGGTAGCTGCTGGGTAGCCTTATTCTTATTTTGCAAATGGATCCATCCCACTCAGAGAAAAACCTTTCAAATACTCAGCAGGTATGCAAGGCTTCTCTGCAATGCTCTTTTTTATCTTTGTCTTTTTTTTTCAGGGAGGTCTGGCTGCTTCTCAGCCTTTGGAATTGCCATTATTTCAGTTGTTGCTGTCTTTAACTTGTTTGGGGTTTTCCAGTCCAATTCTTTGTTGAATATGTGAATATGATGAATTCTATTCATACAGTCATTAAATAAAATGATAGCTGGAATTCTTAACACAGCACTACATTTTGAAAGAAAGAAAAATTGTACAAAGTATATTTTCCCTTTCCTACACTTTTTCCTGGGACTGGTCTCACTGTCAGGCATGCAAATTCTTCACATCCTGCCACGAAACTTTGATATATTCCACATCCATTCTTGTTTTCCATCAAAGTGAGAGTGCTCCAAGAATGCTTCACTTGATATTGATGCATTAACTCATTTGTCAATGTTATTTTTTGGGATGTGAGGGGGATCTTCTGCTCTATTCACACCCTCCAAAAATCCAGATCTGCACCAAATCTGTCCCTCTCATGACCCTTCAGAAAACAGGCTTCTGGAACCTAATGGCAAAGGACAGCTACCTGATAGGTAGATAGAGGGCAGGGTTTCTGTTTTAGTTTTACTACTTTGAATGCATTGTATAAGCTTTAGGAACTAGGGATGCTAATTCACAGTAATCATCTGAGCATTTTCACGCACTGTTTTTGTTGATTGACTGAAAGGAATTTAAAATTGACTGAAATCCCTCGACAGCAAGGAGGTGCTTCCATGTGAATAACAACTGATGTGTCTTCTGTATGCTCAAACAGCGCTGGCTGAGGAACAGGGAAATGTATTAGCCAGAAGAAAATAATCCTTGTTTTTCATATCAGAATTGCAGGTATATTTACCTCCAGTTTTTTGGTAGATTTGTATGTCTAGGAAAGTATGCGTTGTATATTCTGAGAGAAAAATAAGACAATTATTGAAGCCAACAAAACAGTGGTTAGGTAGCATCAGCATATACAATAGCTGGGAGAAAGCAGGAGGGGGAGAAGCTCAGGAGCATTTAGGTGGTGTAGAACGAACTGGGATTTGCTGTTCATACACACAGCAGACACTACTAAGGATATATGGTGTGGTACTTGATGTGAAAGATATACAAAGCAGCGTCTTGAAATTTGTAGGCCACAGAGATGTACTTTAAGAAATGAATCAATCTATACTCAAAAAGGTAAAAAATAAACTGTTGGTAATAATTTTTTGGTTCTTATTTATTAGCAACTGTCATCAGGTTTTCTGAACTGTAACACTAGGATGAAAAATATAATCATTTTTGTAGAAAATGCATTTGAGGATTAAATTTTACATTGTTTATTGATATTTTAGAAGTTGTCTGAGTCCGATTTAAAATGTTAAATTATTCATATTAAATCAGGACATTTTTACACACAACATCATTATCACACTCTTATTGTCCTTTCTTTCGAATATCTATATCCTAAGAACAAGAAGGCTGCATTCTCCAAAGACCAGGGAAATTAATCTCCTAAAGAAAAGATACAACTCTGTTTCATGAATCATGGTAAGCAGAAACCACATGAATTTGATCTGCTTTTTAACACCTGTCCGGAAATTTAGGTTTTTTACATTAGTTATAGGAAAGTACTACACAGAGCAGATCCCACCTTCTCCTTTCTCAGACAAAATTCTGCAATCAAGTGGCCAGGCAATCAAGGCTATTGTTTGTATTGTACTGTGTGTATACATATATATATATATGTATGTATGTATTGTATTAAATTCCAGAGGGAGGAACAGGAACTTTAATGAATGCAATGGTTCCACATTATAGGGTAAGGTGTGACTTCTTTTACCAGTATATCAGTCCTTATCTGTTTTTCTACCCACTGGGGAGAGATGAGCCTCCTCAAGGCTGGTCCTCTCTTTCCACACCTTCCCTCTGCCTGAGTTTTGCCTCCATTGTGCTGACTCACTTGTTTATGCATCTGTGCTAAAAAATCATTGCTTGAAACAACCTGGTATAAGAAAAAAAAATGCCATCATCCCACTTTTCACAAGAAAAAATCAAAAAGTGTGCTTTCCTTGGCTGTCTCACATGAGTTTTCTCTTCTTTTCCCATGCCTATAACAGAAAAAAGACATTCTAAATGCTAAAAGATATTGGCTTTTAAGTAAGTTTCTTGAAGGAAAATGACCAAGGCATATACCACAAATAATGAATAACACTACATGGCAATTCATTTGGACATTTACACATAAATACATTAAAGGAAATTACATAATTTCCAAGAGAGTTTGAGGCATAAAATATAAGGAAACTACTTTTCTCAATAAAGAAATTGCTTATCCAGCTCTAGTAGTAACACATTTAAAAGATTAATTTCCTCTTCTGAAAGCTCCTCTGCAGTGGTAGATCTGTCCTTTTCTTCCCCTGTGAAATATGGAAATGTGCCTGCAACAATTTGTGAAAATAAACAGCCTTCTTTGCCAAGGAAACCATAAGCTGAATCTGTCCTGGTTTTATATCTATATGGATTACAATCCATACCCTCCGGAAATCTATTGTTTGTTTTCTTAAAGACATGTGAAGCAAAGTATTGTTCAAATGCATTGTTTTAACGGGACTTTTATTTGTTATGGCACTTTAAGGTTTCTTGAGGGACCTGTCTGTAAATTGCTACTGGCAAACCTTAAAAGTTGGAAGGGAAAAATGTGTTATTTTTTGAGTGTTGACTCTGTGTCAAAAACATACCATTCCCCAAGAGAGAGGCTTGGCTTATATTAGGTGATATAATACAAGCACACAAATTTCCTGTAGGATGGCAGAAGGCTGTTCAACACGGTGTCAAAATATAGGGTGCATGGTAGATATTCAATTTATAGTGGATAATCTCTAGAAAGCGTGGTGGTAAAATATATATTAAAAAGGGATTTGAAACAGCAAAGGCATGAGGGGAAAAGCAGAGATATGGAGATGAGTTGAAGAAAAAGCCTCCACTGAGAGAACATTTTTCAGTTGCCTGAAAGTTTCTTATTATTGAACTGTTCTTCAACACTCTGGTAGTAGCTTCTGAGAAATTTCTGCACCCCATGATTTACACATTTGTTACACTACTGAGCAAAGAGGCACATATTAAAAATCCATCAATTTGCATTGATCTGAAATTCTTTGTACAAAATAAAGGAAGAGGTTGCAGGTATACTGGCTTTGACCCACTCAGATTTCGAGTTTTGCAATGTTTTTAGGATTTCTGACTCTCCTTTGCATACACGCTGTCTCATTAATACCTTCACCTTTACTCTTACCTTTATATAGTCAAGGAACAGTGGGGGAAAGAAAATGCAGTTAGAAAAAGTTAATCTGTGCTAAAGCAGTGGTTCATCAAATGTGAGAAAAAAATGAAATATTTCCTGCATGTGAGAGATTTTAGTATTCTTTACTTATGTTCCAAACAATACCAATTGGCCCCACCTTTACTCTCTCACCAATATTGTTCCTCTAAAACGCATGGAATTTTTTTCAGTCCTCCTATCACAATTACAGATTTTTGCTGTCTAGACACAGCACACAGATGCTTTCTCCCACTCAGAAAAATGTCCCCATAGTTTTCTGAGCACACTTGTACATTTATCAATTCTCTTTCACTTTCCTCTTAGAGTTCATGGTTTTGTGAGGACTCTCTGGGTAGAGTTCTTGAGTGCTCAGCCAAGGGCCAGGATTGCATTTTTAGGGAGAGAAATAAAATGGAAGCCAGCTTCCCATCAATGGTGAATTTTGGTTTTGTTTCAGGAGGTAGAATGCTTGCCAGTCCAAGGTATCTCAGCTGGTCTATTTGGATGCAAGACATAGGAAATGTTTTTTCTGTTAGGAAAACCTGCAGGCAGAGAAGACCTCATTGCAGTCTGCAACTTCCTCATCAGGGGAAACAGAGGGGCAGACACTGATGTCTGTGGTGACCAGTGACAGAGGGAATGGCCTGAAGCTGTGTCAGGGGAGGTTTAGGTTGGTTATAAGGGGAAGGTTCTTCATGCAGGCACAGAACAGGCTCCCCAGGGAAGTGGTGACAGCACCAACCTGACAGAGTTCAAGTATTTCAACAATACTCTCAGACACATGGTGTAACTCTTGGTGATGTCCTGTGCAGGGCCAGGAGCTGGACTCTGATGATCCTTGTGTGTCCTTCCCAGCTGAGGAGATTCTGTCATTCCATAGTTTGTTTAGTTATGTGACACCTATTGTGTCATGCTGGACAGTTCTCGTGGCTGGAAGAGAAAGAGTTGTATCCAGCTGTCCTGCTATTGGTACCATGGTAAAGCCATGGCTGTGTTGAATGCTTCAATAATATTGCACAGGGACAGAGCCAAGGAAATAATAATTTGTCACACAATGCTACAGCCACAGACAGTAAGGCCATGCTCTCTACTGCTAATCCACTGAGGGAGTTCAGTTTTCTTCCATCCCACTGCCTTCACAGAGTCTAATGAGCCCATAAAACCTCCAGCAGGCCACCCAGCTGGAGGCACAGACCTCTGGGTCCTCAAGGGATTGTAGCCATTCCATTAACCGCTGAGCAGTGGTACCAGGAGGAACCTGGTGTTGCCTGCAGGTAGAGACGATAAGAAGCTGGGAAGGAGAAGGACCACTTGTCACTCTTCTAAAACTCTGCAAAAGTGTAAAACTTTGCAGTTTCCAGTATAACAGTGGTCTGGGTGACTCCTGTTTTGCCTGGTGTTATTGCTCTGCTGTCAAAGCTGATGTCCAGTGTGTTACATGTGATGTCCAGGTATACAGGAACCTGGACAAAGGCATCAGTTGATACCAGGGATGAGGGTACTGTATGCCAGTCAGATCACCATCTGACTTGTACTCTTGATTCAGCCTTTCCTTGGCTATTTTCATTTATAATAGTGGCCAAGTTAAGGAAAAGGGCTGGATTGGATAGACAATATTTTTTTTGTGAGGTTTTAAAATGCATTTCCTGCACATAAAGTTTGTGACTTGTAATATAACATTAATGAAAGTACGCATGCGAGTTTTGGGGGGTTGTTGTTGGTTTGGTTGGTTGATTGTTTTTTAATAAAACAGCCTATTCAGAGTAATTTTTAGCTCCTCTAATTTCTGAGAAAACCAATTTCAATGTACTTGCAAGAGCAGTATGTCAGAAATATAGTCTTTCCTAGCAGTGCTATCCTAGTAAATCTGGGAAACTTATTCCCATTTCACCTGGAAAAATAGTGTAATGGGGGTAAACTACCTGAATTGGCCAGATGGTTTTAGATAAGAGGGAAGAAAACAGAAGATTCACAAACATCCCATGATTAAATATCATCTCTTTTTTTCCCCCACAGTCTCAGAAAGAGAGAATTAATGTGGGTGGTTCCCATTGAATTCAATCCTTTTCTGAGAAGGATTTCACCCACATTAGGACTCCAATCAAATATATTGTAGGATATCCTGAACTAGAAATATGTTCTTTATAAGGATATTTTGTTTTATACAAATAATTAAGGCAGGAAGAATTAAAACAAAGCTTTTTCACCCTCTGGTAGTATCTGCATGTCTTGCTCTCTGTCCTGTTATCTAAACCATAATATCCTTAATTTGGTATTCTTCTATTTTCCCTTCTCCCTATTCATATTAGTTCTTGGACTGGTGGACTACAGGAGAACTGCCACTTCTGGCCAGAAATATCTTCCCTGGAGGAGGACAGTTTTGTAAAACTCCTCTTAGAGTGTCCCCAGGGGAACATAAGGAGACACTTCATTTGTAACTAAGAAGCTCTCACTTAGTAGATACTTCTATCTACTGTTTTCAGTTATCTGTTGAAAACAACTCATAGAGTGCAAATAGTGTCCGCCTGTGCCCATGTGAAATACATCAGGGCTGTTGCTAAAATTGCAAAGATGCAATTTTATTAGCTGAAATATCTGGAATACTTGTTAAAAAACTGGACTACCGTTAAGTGTCTAGATAATCACACTCTTGAGCACATTGAGCACCTATATATAGAGTAAGCACCACCATCACATTGTCAAGACTTCCATTATCCTGAGTGAAATGGAAACACAATGCCTGGATGTCCTTTCTCATTTCCATTTTTAAGGGCAGTTATGATGCTGTGATCCCATTTCAGCAGGGACAAAATAGCTCTATTAAGTTTTCTGGGTCAGCTACTACTCATCCATAATCTACACTCTGATCTTACTTAAAAAGGTTTTGATTTTGCACAGATTAACTTAGAAGTAGGTGAGGAGTTAACTAAGTGAGTTTGCTTTGATGAAGTTTCACTTATTCCATTTCACATACCATAGTTATACAAGTTTTTTCTCCCTCTGCACTTCGCTTTATTTATCTAAAGTTCCTAAACCAAGGAACTTTGGTTTCTAATCAATATTTTCTTTGCATGCCTGCAACCAACAGCACAGATTGACAATGTCATATTCAAGATAAATGGGCTTTGGAAATGCACTGTTCCTGTATAATTGAAAACAGAGCTACACATTAAAAAAGCATTTACTTTTCAATGTTCTCTTGTACAGGGGAAATTGTCTGGCAAAATGAGTCTAGGTCTGTGCTTCAGAGAGGCAAGAACCTTTCTGATCTCTCCCAATGTATGGTCCCCTTCCATCATGCTCTTTAGAAGAATAATTGAATGCATTTTTCCAGTTCTCCCAATACAGAAAGTCCATCACTTCTTCTTTTAATTTTTTAAATGTGATCAAACCCCATTATTTTAAAAATAATCTTTTACAAATGGTTAGGAAAAGCTATTTTTAGAAATTAATTTTGATATTTTTTCTAATGCAAATATTCATGACAGCAAACAGGCTTAAAGAATGTTTTCCATTCCTCTTTTTTTAATATTTTAAGCATTCACCTTTTAGAACTATTGCATTGTTCATCTGTACCACCCATCTTTAAAGTTGTTTTGTTCTTTAAGACTATCTATGTTTTACAGTAATAATGTACTGATTTCTTAGAAAGTATTTTGCTCACATCACTGATTTGTATTATAGCTTATCTTGCCAAATGGTTCAAACATATTTTGACTTCAAGTCTCTGCAAGTTATATGTTCAAATACTTTGCAGGTATTAGTTTTACAGCCCAAAGTACCGGTTTGAGTATAATAGTTAAAATCAGCTTTTTCTGTTACTTACAGAATTTACCCAGGCAAATTCATATTTTCACAAGTTAATCTGTTAATTTTATAAATCTCTTTTTTCAGGACAAAATGAACAACAAAATGTAATGTGCCTTGTATAATGGCTGTATGTCCCATATTCTAACCATGTCACATTGTTTCCTGTTCCCTAAATGCATCCTTTGAACAGGTGAAGGCTATAGACTGCACACTGGAGAATGTGTTTCTTTCAAGGAGAGTGTTGGCAACTGCACAGAAAGGAAATGTTGTTACACAAACATTTTCAACCTTTTCCTTTCATGTATTGTATAAACTTTACCTCCAACACTCAGCTTACACCTCTTATCATGCTAGACCACAGCACAGGGAGAAGGTGGTAGTTGAAAATCAAATCAGATAAAGAAAGAAGCAATTTCTTGGGTTAAAGGATCAAAGTGCCTGATTCTGTGCCTGCTGCCTGACTGAGCATCTTTTTTCTCTGTTCATTGTTCAGCTCAGAATCTTATTTATCTCACACAGTTTCTTAAAGTCCACATAATGGCAAAGGCAAAAATAATTTTAAAACAGTTTGGATTTTTCAAAGAGTAGTGCTTGAGGTTACTGTTGATGACTGCTCAGATATCTGGTGCTTAATATGTTATATTATAATGGTGAGCACATCCCTAAATTCCACAATTTTTGCAAATTAGTTTCAATAATTTCAGTCCTTTCTTGATGTTAATAAGTAGATAAGCTGTAAACATTTCTGGTAAAAATTCTAGAACAGGAGTATCCCAAATCTTTGTCTCCATTTTAAAATTATCTTATAGTTCTTCCAGACATTAAAACCTACAGAAACGGTTCAGAACATTGCAATTTTGTCATTTCATATTGAGTAAGAAATTCCATTTTCATCACTTGCTTCATGAGAATCACTAAAGAGGTTTATCAGGAATAAATTAACATATTCTTAGGACCTCAGATTTGAAATGAACATAAACCCACTGATCCTTGACTAGTGAAAAAGCATTTATTGCATGAAAAAAGATGATATTTAAAGAAGAAAGCCCTTTTTTCTAATCTCTGTAGCTCTTCCCGGAAGATGATTTTGAAGTAGGCCAAAGAAACACCAATGACATGAACTTGTAGGTACACCTGCTCTAATCAGACACTAGAGAAAGGAAATTTAACCACACCCCATTGGTTCTTCCAACATAGTTGCAGTGGGTCTATAATACGGGCTTTTAATTCTTATGTGCCTTGCAGTATCATGAAGTTTCTAGGACTCCTAAAGAAAGAAACAAATCTTGGTTTCTGCTGTTGTTAAGGAAAAATTCTCCCAATTCCTTTTGTTACTATATTATCTTCTCCTTTATTTACATTATCTAGATCCTCTTGAATGAGCTCTTCCTTTCAGTAAAACCTCAGATTGTATGTATGAGGAAGTTTATGATCATTCTCATTCAGTTTTATTTTGGCCTTGTATGACCTATTTTCAGTACAGAGCTTGGCTTTGAAATTTACATAGTATTTCAAATTCAACCACTGTGCCACACTTTGATTTAGCTGTTAATGTCCTACAGAGAATGTCACTCCCCTATTAGAGTTTGAGTAATTTTAAGTTGTTCCCTCAAATACATTAACATTGGACAAGGCAGAAATACAATTTGATTGACAAGGAGATGCTTTAGCTGGAAAAGTCCTGAATGCAAACTTGACAAATGAACAAGCATAGCATGGAGATCACAGGAGGAAAACAGCTAGGGAATGGCATGAAAGTTTTTGCAACATCGCTTTTCTAGTAAAGTCACATTTCAAGCTGAATGATTAGCACTTACTCAGCAGATCACCCTGCACTGTCCTTGGTAGTATCACCAGGGTCAGATTTGCATACATATTCACATGAGTGAATAATTCTCAAATTTTCCATTACATTAGGCACAAACAGTTTTGTTTTTTCTCTATCATGCATGAATGTCTTCTCCATATTCCTTTTGAAATGAAGAAAGTGGGTTCACGCTTAGAATAACTTAGCACACTGGTGCACTTTCTCCTTACAGCTGTTTCCCTGAAGAGCCCTCTTTCATATTAAACTTGGTTGTTTTGTAAAGTAATTTCCCCTTCTTTTTGCAGTTATTAAGTAATGGCAAAATACTGATCATCCATGCTTGTGATGTGGTACCAGCTGCTTTCAGCTCACTGTCACTGACTGATACTGTGCAATAGCTTGATATATCCTATCATGTTATCAGGTATTACCTATTAATGATAATAGTTTTCCCAGAGCAGTAGTGTACAAATGGCAGGATTCTTTCTGCAAAAAATAAGATGGGAGATAGGAAATAAGCATTATTCTGCTCAGACTTGTCACTTAGCAACACATGGAGACACCATATTCTATAGCAAGTGGAATATTCTACACACAGAACTGCATTCTTCTAGTGCCTTCTCTAAGTTTTTGTTTTCAAGGTGACAGCTCTTTGACATAGCTACACACTTCAGCTGCACAGAAGATGGAAGTCCCATGTGTTCAAGAGTTTTTTAATTTTAAGATATAGATTTACTTTGGATCTAAATGAAATAATCATCAGCAAATTATTTGTGTAGAAAAAATTTTTATATTACAGTATTTTTATTTTTCATTTTATAGTAATGTTCCTAGCCTATAAAATATCAATCTAGAGATAAATATTCATGTGCTTTTAGTTTATCAGGTAGCTGGCTCAGAACATACAGCATGCAACAGAAAAATTTCTTAAGAGTTAATCAGATAGATTTAAATAATAGAGGAACTGCTGTGTGTATGACTAATAAAATCCTTCAACTGTGGCTAGCCTTCCAGTACAGCAGAAACCTAAGAAATATTTTGAATATTTAATATTTTGAATATTTGGAATTGGTTTGAGTTTTTTTTGCAATACTGAAAACAGCAATATCTAATAAAATACCTTAATTCACTTTTTTACATTAGAAGCTACAGCATTATGTAAGGTAAAATCTGATTTTTAAGCTGTAAATTGACTATAGTCCTCTTTAGAAGTAGATTGTAGTTTTCAGCATATTTTATATGTCCACAGAGCAAAAGTATTTTTCCTGCATCTTTTCAATTTGCTGAGTGTGTGATTCTGAATCTTCCCTGCCTTTGTCATTTTTGTAGATTATGCTTTAACCTACATCTGTAATGTTTGCACAGCACAAACAGTGCCTGCTGTACCTTGACTTATCACATCCACTTCCACCACTATCAATTCAATTGGACAAGAAGTGGTTTATAGCCTCTTGGAAGGTCACGTATGATTCAAGGGGGGATTTCTTACCTATGTGAGAGATGTGTTTTTCTATAATTTGGGTTCATATCATTTCATCTGCTGCTGTAGGATTCAGGTATGCCAGTGACATACCTTAGTGCACCTACATGCTATCCTCTTCACATTACCTACTCTATATTTATAGCTGCAACCTCTAGCTTATGAAAAACATTTGCAACACTCTCATGCAGCATGCAGCTATCATCTGCTAAGAGAAAGGGAGCAATCTATGCAAACTCTTTCCAGTAAGCTGTATTGTCATGCTTCAAGAATAGATAAACCTTGTCATTCCATTGGTTGCCTTTAAACTGTTGACTCCAAGGATAAAATGCAGTCAAGGCTTTTATGAGCTTTAAAGAAAGTGTGTGGGAGGGATCAAGAGAAGGAAGTCATCCTCCTTGCCAAGTTATGGACATGAGTGAGATCTACAGTCCCAGCACAATACAACTCTGTGTGGATGCAGTGTTCCTATCCTGTGGAGACGGTATCACGTCCACCACCTACAGCAGCACAGATCAAAGCTGGTGATTGTGTCCTTGAGTCTTTCATTTTTGTTCCTGATAAAACGTCTCATCAGCATTGCTTGTGGTCTGTGAGAAACACACTGAGAGGCCCAAGAGGTTTGTTGGCAGAAAGAGTAAGGATAAAAGATCAAAAAACCCAAACCAAACCAAACCAAAACAACAATAACAACAACTAATAGATAATTAAAAACCCCAAACAAACAAACAAAAACAAACACATGAAAACAACCCTAAAGGGGGTATTCAAGCCAGCAGCCAGAATAATGAGATCATGTTCTGATTTGCTTTTCGGCGATTAAGGTCTAGTCTTTATAACTCAGAGTTTTGTATGTACCTTGAACACTAATGGGTTTATTGCCTTTTATTTTGGACAACTGCACAAACCCTGAAGTGTTGTCAGATTAGGGAGTCACCCTTGCTATGAACTGCACTGCATTCAGCCTGTAGATATTTTGCTTCACGTTTATAAAGAAAAAGGTGGAGTCCAGAAGTTGATTTTAAATATATTGGATACAGTGATCTCTATATAATTGCATAATAATCTATTTCCTGTTGCATAAAAGATTCAAAACACTGTGAGGATACATGACTCCAGACCGCCAAATACATTGTTTTAAAAAATAAAATGTGCAAAAACTCCCCACCCTGACTAAATATGTTTTAGATGAGGTAGATGTATCCGAGTGTGGAAATCCTGATTGACCTAAGGGCCGCAAAGGAGCTGGACAATGTAATAGTTAAATCACTAGCAATTATGTTTAAGAATTGTGAAAAACTGAATACCAAACATATTATTTGTCCTTGAAAGGGAGAGTATGGAGGCCATGGAAAATTATAGCTCATGGCACTTAAATTTAATCCCTGCAACAAATCATTAGGCAATCAGTTTAAGTATCTAGAGGGTAAGACAGTGATAAAACCTATAGTTCTTCCAGAGTAAATCAAGCTTTGGAAAAAGGTGGTAAATGTAAGATACTTTGACTTCAGCGCAGTTCTTGGCACTGTCTCAAATGGTATTCTGTGATTATGTGATTCCCAGAAGCATATTGAGAAAGTGAGGTGAAGATGAAATCTTCATCAGATAGGTGTGCAATTGGCCAGAAAAAAATCACAGATAACATATACTTATCACCAACATTTCAAGGCATCTTAGAAGCTCTAGAGGGATTCTTTGGAGCTTTGTTATATTTTATATTTTCTATAGTAACAGAAAATGGTACAAAGGTTTAATTTATGCCATTTGCAGCTGATATCATGTGGGTATAAAAAAGGGCTAGCAAACCCTTTAGATTGAACTCAGAGTGAGAATAAAAAGTCAGCTTTTGAAATAGACCCTAAGTAATGATATTCAGTAAAGTTACAAAAGGCAAAATAATGGTTAACAAAAAAGGGTATGAGATATATATAGGTTCATAAAGCAAAACAGGGGACAAATGTGGCAGATATGGTAAGTATGAGAAGCTTTGCTGGTCACTGTTGCATCACTGGGTATTTTAGCCCTAATATTTAGGGTCATATTTGGGACACTACTACCTTGAGCTCAACACCTTGGAGGGGATGTTTGGTCTAAGGGAGGTCAACTTTCATTTTGATTGCTATGGGCTAGATCAAAAGTGTATAGTGAACAAAGTAACATCCAGGGTGGGGTGAAAAAGGGTGAGACCTGTACATCATGATAGTCATTATATCATAACATCACCTGAATGATTCATTATTCTTGGTGGTCAAAGAAATCATTTTCTTTTCAAAGGAGTGAGCAAAAAAGGATATAAAATCCAGTTCCAAAACTCAGGCCCTTACGTTTTTCTAAAGTGCTTAATTCCCAATAAATCTGTTGTAAATAAGTTCTAATTGGAGTGAAGAAATTGAATGAATCTATGGCCTCTGGGATTTAAATACTTCAAATGAACAATGAAGACACTGGAATGCTCTCAAAGATACGTATTTTATTGTGCAGATTTTGAGGAAAGCAAAACTTTTTTTGTGAGTCTTGATGTGATTCTCATTTTCCCTTTGCCTTTGGTTCTTCAAAATTTCCCAAGCCAGGTTTTTTTTTGTTGTTGTTGTTGTTGTTTTTTGGTGTTTTGTTTTTTTAATGGGCAATATCAGCAGAGTTTTGATCAGTGATGATGCATCATTCTCTGTTGTCTTAGACACACAAAAAATGACAAGTGGCAGATGGGATTGAAATAGTTCAATTTTCATCTATCTGGGAATTATTTAGCAGAAATGTACTTATTCTTCCCTTCCTCATCCCTACTGTCAGTTTATGACCTTCCCAATCTGATGTGCCTGCTCAGGTTCTACTTGTGTCCTCTTGGGTGATTTTACAGCATGGGGAGAGAAGGGGTTCCTCCTTGTCGGAACCCAGGACATCTCTCTGGCTGCCCTGGGTGATCCAAGGGCTTGGAAAGGAGCTCAGGGATCTCAGCAGAGATGTCTGGGACCTGAGCAAGAGGGTTTGATATCTGTACAGGGGGGTTTAGGATCTGTACAGGGGGGTCTGGGATCTGTACAGTGGGGTTGGAGACCCTGGCACAGAGCCCAGGAAGACACTGGCTTTGATTTCAGTCCATGGGAAAGGCTTCCAACACTGAGA
>VZUI01048673.1:0-21141 GCA_013401135.1 Cettia cetti | reverse complement strand
CAGGGTGCCCAGAGCAGCTGTGGCTGCCCCTGGATCCCTGGCAGTGCCCAAGGGCAGGTTGGACACTGGGGCTGGAGTAGCCTGGGACAGTGCAAGGTGCCCCTGCCCTTGACAAGTGTGGGATGGGCTTTAAGTTCTCCTCCAAGCCAGACCTCCAGGATTCGGTGACTATCATTTTGTGTGCATGTACCATGTTTTACCACTATAAATATAACACACCTTAAACTACAAAGTAACTTCTCCATACTAGAAAATTACAGCAGCTTCATTGGAAACACTGACATTTCCATACTTGAAGAGTATTTCTCTGTTACTGAACTTTTTTCCTAAGTCAATATTTGAGCAGTTACTGATCTCTGTAGACATAATACAGTGGGTTTGGCACAGGTCATTGTCTTTGGTGTGAAAATCTATGCCAACTTGAGACAATTAATATGCATAGTTCTTATTTATGACATTGGAAAATCACTAAGGTAGGTCCTGCAAATGCTTTTCAACATTATTAGAGTTGAAAGCAAAACCTGTCAAGTGATTTAACAACAGAACGATGTTGACAGCAACCTTTATGTCTGTAAGATAATTTGAAAGATAAATCACTTTTCTTTCCACAAGAGTAGCCTTAATACTAAAATTGGTCCACTTATTTCATAACACCCATTTTACAAGTAAATGTGTAATGTAAATGTATAATAAATGTAAGAGTAGAACGCATTTTAGTCTGAATTCTTTTATCAACAATTCCTTTATATTGGTATATATTCTATTCAAGGAAAGCAATCTTACTGAACAATACTTACATCAATTGTTTCACATTCATACTTAAAAGTTTCAGCACTTATAAAAAGCTCCATTTTAATCAAACAGCATCAAAACAGTCACACCTATCAGGTTTGATAGCTTTCCAATTCAAGTGACTAAGATAAACTACTTATTGACCAAATAATTTCTAGTCCCAATTTGTGTGTGTTTGGACTTAGCAATTTAGAATGACAACAGTGCAACCTGTTCAGAACTAATTGCTATAAATATACCAGATGTTGTAAAAATCTGGATTTTTAAGGGAAAACAAAGCACATACCATAAGAATGAAGAAATGAATGATTTAATAGTGTAACCTTTATTTCCAGCATTATAGGTCAAATATATTTAGTAAAAAAATGGGCAATTGACTTCTCTTTTTTGTTACTATTTCAACCTTTACAGGACTAGGCTGGACTATAAATTTCCAGGTTTGCTCAAAGGGCACCAACTCATAGTTCAAAATGAAGCCAATGTGCCCCCAAGCACTTTAGCACACATGTGGGTGCCACTAGAAAGAGTCTCCTATTTTTGCTTCTTAGTACAGCTAAGAGCACATCTATTAAATGATAAAAATATTAATGCTTCACTGTCCTTAATATATCCCATCACAGCAAACAACCTCAAGCCAGAAATAAAATCTGAATTGACTCAACTGCCACCTGAGTTGAAGCACCGTGACCTCAAGTCATAACTGCACACATAGGAGTTGAGCATTGAACTAAATTTTGTTTCCCCAAATAAGATTTGTCAGATAAAACCCTCAAGAATGCATGAAAAGCAATGTATGATAATTAGATTTTTCTAATGAAGAAGCAAGTTTCATAAGGAATATTGCCATAACCTATTATGATTTACCAAATTTTATCTAAGTGTAGTGCACAAACTATTTGGCATGTCACTAAATGCTGAGCTATGAAAATCATGCTAATTGCCAGCTGTGTTTTGTCATTCTACTCATGTTTAAAGGTAAGAAATGGCCCATTGCAAGGCATGAGCTATATAGCATTGAACAGCTGGTGGAAATTCTGCTTTAGGTGGAATCGTAATTATTTCAAGCCAGCATACTCGGTTTTGCTTCTCTTGTCTTCACTTATCACATGATTTATTACCAAACTTACAAATATTTATACTCAAACATTCCTCTACCACTGTTATGGGTGCAAAGCTAAGGATGAGAGCCAGAAACAACAAAATTCCTGTTTACAGGATATTGTTGGCTCAAGCCAGACAGCACAGCTACAGACACCTGCAGGGCATGGTTTATTTTTGAGATGGGTTTCTTTTATCATAAAAGTTATTAAATGCTTCCAAACCCCAATCTGCTGCAGCTGTTATTTTTTGGAATACCCATATGTACATTCAAAATATTTGCCAACTATCATCATAGGCAAATCTTTGGATCAGTTGCCTTTCAGGGTCCAAACCCATACAATTGACAAGACAAATATTCATTTGGCAATCACAGTTTAGCACTTAAGCAGATGCTTTAAACCCAGCACATTTCTTACAATATTCAGGGAGTACCTGTGTGTCCCCTTCAGGTATTTTGATGCAGATATAAAGCACCAGATAACCTTCAACAGCCTCTTTAAAGCCCAGGGTTTCTTCAGAGCATAATATTAAAACTGTTTTTTCCACAGAGAGAAAATTGCTTGTGAAAACAAAACAAAGAACTCTTCAAAGATAAACAGTCAGCTCATTATTACTGTAGGGACAGAAAGCATAGTGTGGGTATCTTTTTTAAAGGTATTCCTGCAGGATGCATGAAATACATTAGGTAATTCAAGGGCAAATCTATCAGATGTAGATTTCATTGGACTAAAAAAAATTCTGGTATATAAAATCTCCACTGAGACAACAAATGCAGACAACAGAGCAGATTTGCAACTGATGGTGGTCTGCATCAAAATTTGGTCATTCAAATTATGCTGACAAAATCCTAATTTAAACATCAACAGATATAAACCCATATCATATACAAAACAAAGTTCAATAATGAGTGCCCTTCACAAGCTTTTAGTTCCTCTAAATTAATTTTTGATACAAGCCACTTTTTTTCCCCCTGAGAATCTAAAATCTACTCCATGCCTTTAATCTAAACATTTCTCTCTTAAACCACCAGTGAATTAGGGTCTTCTAATAAAAGACATGCAATAAAGGCTGATATCTTTGTTGTTGTGAGCAGAGAACTACAGTAGTGCATTGATGAATAAAATGTGAATAATTGTAAGTAAAAATTTTGAGTAAAATGTTACAGCCAAAGTATTGGTTTTCTCTTTTTTACTTTTTGGATCAAGTCCTCCAATGTTTCCCTCACTGTTACTTTATGAAATAATTATAGTCTTTAGCATTTCATTCTCCATAACTCCACCTAAAATCAGAAATTACAAGATCAACTCTACTTAGAGTGAATGAATTTCTTGAATTGGAATTGTGTTTTACAACCGGCATTGTCCAAAGGACAAGTGCCATAGGTAAAGCACCTTTGAATCAAGTGATTTTCAGGGTGTTTATGTTTTAAGTGAGGAGGAAACACCTTCACAAGACATGTGGTGATTTATCCAAGCTCTTGTCTGACAGACAGGAACAGTACATAACTATCAGACTGAAAGCATTTCTGTTACACAGGCTTGACAAAAATCACACAGCATTACCTGTGTTGGCAAACGCAGAGCAGTCAGTTACCAGACAGTGAGATTTTTTGGGGAAGGTGGCATTATGGAAGAAGATCAAGTGCTTAGATATCTTCTGAGAACAGTATCAATCTTATGCTAACTTTGCACTAAAATCACAAACATGGGATCCTAATGGGTTTCCTAGGCAGGGAATTTGAGCAATGCTCTCAGGGATGCACAGGGTGGGACTGTTGGGGTGTCTGTGCATGGCCAGGAGTGAAACTGGATGATCCTGGTGCATCCCTTCCAGTTTAGAATATTCTGTACTTGAGAACAAAGGAAAAGTTTGAGATTCTGGGAAGTCAACTTTACCTCTCATAAAAATATCCCCAAGCACATGCTGTCCTGAGAAGGATTTACTCTGCCAGGGATTCACAAGGTGCTAAGGACAAGTAAGTGTTTCTCTCTCAAGGGTCAGGACCTGCAGTATAACAGACCTCAAGTATAACAGACCTCAGACACAAAAACTTTATAAAGGATTATTTCATTCAATTACATCTCAGCATGAAAAACAAGCTTATCATTTGGGTGGGGTTTTTATATTTTATCCTAAAAATTACTTCACTCAGGCAGCAATTCACTGCTTCAATAACTGATTACAGAACTCAAACTCTTCACAAGATATACATGCAAAAATATTGCAGAGAAATTTGGCATTTTAAAAAACTTATGACTAATTTTACTTTTCAGCTGAAGCATAACATTAGGATTGTCATCAAAGCCTAAGAACATATGTTATTTGATGTCTTAGATGAATCATGCTATGCACTAGATGTTCTGAAGTCTCATTTTTAAGAGGATCATCAGAGTGAAAGTTCTTAATACACTGCTTTAGTGTGTCAAAGTCTCTAATTCCTCCAGCCAGACAGCCTGATATGCCTCAAGGTAGATCCTCCTTGTTCTTTCACAATCCAGCACACAGAGCATGGAAATGAGTGCATGAAGAGCTGACAGCCATAAGGTGGCCCCTGCACAATGTTCCCCTAAAGTCTGATTATCCCAGGGCCATCACAGTTAATGAAGTTGGTGCCACAGCTGGGGGCCTCGGGCAGTCCTCTCCAAGGTCACTCTGCAGCACTTTGTTTGCCACATCTGCCTTTAAGCACAAATGCAATCACTGCCCAGCGTGGCCAGGCTTCTGCAGTGCCCCAATACAAACCACGGGGAATCACAAAATGCAACAATCCTTGCACCTGCAAACAGACAGCACTTCTGTGCTGCTCTCTACAAATTAAAATATTGCTTTTAGCATTACTGTGAAAGGAAGGAAAAATACTTGAGGCAAAGATCACTTGAAATTGCACCTCCCTGAAATGAGCAATCGCTAACCCTAAGAATAAAAGTTTGCACAATGACAGCCTAACAGGATTACACTGGGTTTGTGTGGGAAGGTTCTGGTAGCTAGGGGGCTTCTTCTGTGAGAAGCTGCTGGAAGCTTTCCCCAGGTCTGGCAGAGCCAGTCCCAGGTGACTCCAGGACACACAAGGCCGGGCCCATCAGCAACAGCACCTCTGGGCAACACTGAAAACGGGGGGAAACCCTGCAGAAGTGAAGCTGGAGAAAGCATTGAGAGCAGCAGCTGTGCAGAGCCCCAGGGCAGGGCACGAGGGGCAGGAGCTGCTCCAGGTGCTGCAGCTGAGCTTCCCCCAAGGCCGGGGTGCAGCCCAGGGAGAGGCAGCCGTGCCCCTGCAGCCCTCGGGCTCCAGGATGGATGAGAGACCCCCCTGCAGGGCCCCACACCGGAGCAGGGGTGCCTAAAAGAGGCTGTGACATTGTGGGGATTCCACACTGGAGCAGCTCCTGGCAGGGACCTGCAGACTGTGGGGAGAGAAGCCCATTCATGAGCAGGTTCTGTAACCCTGGGGGTGACCCATGCTGGAGCAGCCTGTTCCTGAAGGACCACACTCCATGGAGGAGGGTCCTGCAGCCCTCAGGCAGGACTCACTCTGGGGAAGCTCATGGAGCACTCCCTGCTGCTGGGGCAGGGAAAGGTCTCCTCCCCATGAGGAAGAAGGAGCAGCAGAGATATGATGAACTGGCAGTGGTCCTCATTCCCCCCATCCCTGCCCCAGGGACACAGAAATGAGACACTGTGGGACTTCAGGTCCATCAGTGATCCAAGGGTAACTTACATAAAGAATTCCCATTGCAACAAGTTAGTTTTGAAAAGAGGGGAGAGAGATGGAAGTAGCCACAGCAAGGAGAGAATTAGGACAGTGAAAGTACTGAAATAGCTGCAGTGAGGAATAAGCAGCAAGCAGGACCTTAACAGGACAGCACACTGGACAATTGTTTCATGTCTGGTTCAGAGACAATGCAGATTTTTGTACCTTCAAGTATTCAAGGAAAGAACTGATATTCTACAGGACAAAGTCCTACACAGCAGCCCTTAGAAACAGCTACAAACTCAAGAAGCAGGGTAGGGAAGAAGAGAAATTAAATGTACAACTCCCATTTGTTTTATTGTTACTTGGATTACATTCCTGTAACTTTCATTAAACATATTCAAAAATTTGGTGAATAATATCCTTAGTGGTCACTTGTCTATCTAGCAGGCTGTATTCTCTCAAAGATTTATGCTGGCTGTCTACTAAGAGTGGTCTGAAGGTCCTCATAAAATCAGGAATATACAAACTAAGGTCTATTGCTTTTTAAAGGAACTGCAGCACATTTTTATTCTTATATCAAAGACTTCCAGAGAAAAAGACATCTCAAACAAGTAGCAACAGCAGTCACTTGCTAGGATTGTATTCAGCACTAAACCCATGTTTAACACCACCTGTACTTGCTGCCCCTGGGGCTATCAGTTAGTAGCACCAGTGAAATATGTCACAACTAAACCAGGAGAGATTTCAAAATACATCTCAGAAGAAAAAAATAAAATACAGATAGAAGTCCTCTGAAAGAACTTGAAGCTATTTTGTTCAAGCCACAGAAGTCTTCAAGATGAAGAGAGATGCCTGTAAAACTCTGGATGGAGGATCTCACTAATTGGTTTACAAATGTCGGAACAGCACGGAAAAGGAACAGCACAGAACCACTGCTTCAACTTCCACACTTGTTCCTATGCTTGGCAGAAGGAGGAGGAAGTTTGCAGTCACGATGGCCCTGTGCACATTTGAGACAAGCTGCCAGACACCTAATGAGACTCAAAAACAGTCAGGTCAGAGGCTGTGTTTGGTCTCTCGCTGGTAGCACAGCGAGGTCATTATAAAAAGCAGTATCAAAGCATTTATCTTGCTATTACTTACTTGGACACTGTTTTCCCCAATTCTATCCCTTTGAAGGAGTGTTCTGTTAATTTTCAGTCACCCATAGTCCCAGACCCATAGTCCCTCAGTTCCAACCTTTCTTCCCTTCAGAGAAGAGTGGCTTTTTCCCTTTTAGGAGTAGTGGCAGCCAGCAATCTGCTCCCGTGCCTGAATAAGTACCAGAGTCCAGTAACCAACAGTTCAGGGACTTAATCCTCAGCAAATATAACCAAAAGGCTTCTATACTCTTGATTTAGAGGATGGTGAGAAGAACTTTTTTTCTTATATGACTCCTACTCCTCTTAGGGGGTTAAACTCATTCCATTTAAGTCTCACATTTCCTATAACATGCTCCCAAGTTTGAGAATACTGCGCAGCTGACTCTGCTATAAGAAAGTACTAATACAACACAAAATAGAAAGGACATACAAGGGTGATATGGTTAAGATATGGGAGTTCCCAGCTTAAGTATCCAAAGGTTACATCAAAATCTAGTAAACACTTAAGGGTATTGCACAAGGTATGAAAACATTCTTTATGTGTCCTAACAATTATTTTAACTTTTACTTTGCATATTTTCAACTGTGAGAGTCTCTGCAGCAATAACAGAATCAAATGACACAGTGACTGAAAAAAAGTTTTGTTTGCACCTCTGTTTCTTCCTATAAAAAGGAAGCCTTAAAATTAAGATAGAACTCTCACGGTAAGCAAATGGCACTAAGGTACTACACGTGCAAAGAAAAACACTGAGTCCCTTCCACCAAGATGAGATCAGAAGGAATCAAACAGCCAAATCTTAACAAAAACACATCTTGTATTGCATTAGTGCCTACTATTTAGATCATATATTCTTAGCTAGCCAAAGGATTTTTTGGTTATTCAAAACAGAAATCCAAGTTAAAACCAAACAATTCTATAGTACTTAATAAAATTAAAATGCTAGAAGGGGGAATTAATTCCCCTACAAATCACTTCTGACCACCTGTGGTTTGTAAGCCACAGTCCCTGAAATAAAGAGGAACATGAATAAAGACATTAAGGGATTTTTTTAGATAGTATATTATTTGAATCCTTAATACATACAAAATATGGTATGTTTCTGTATATACAGACCAAATTACAGCATCCTATTGTCACTGTATGTAAGGTTATGTTCACCAGAAGCAGGTCTTGCCTTGAGCTACTGCAGGGCCACCCCCACTAAAGCTTCTCACAGTTTGTAAGATGTGTTCTTATGTCCAAGTGTGAGGAAATACAGTAATTTAGTCTCCACCTACCCAAGAATTTGTTTCACTTCTTTTGAATGTCTATTTTTAAAATATAGACTGTCTCCATATCTAGACTGCAACATCACTGTGGTTTATGCACTGTCAAACTTTACCTCTTGTATCACAGATATTCCAGCAAAATACACTAACTTGTAGAAGTAAAACCAAAATTCACATGAAGCAAGACTTCGTGAACAGGATCTAGTGGACAGCACAGAGTCAGAACAACCTTGGTCAGTTTGGATATTCCCACCTCAGGATTTGAGAGCAGGAGGAAAAAGCAGTATTTTGCCTTTTTGTCCTGCAAAATAACTGGAGCCTGATGTGCAAAGAGAATGAGAGAATGTGTAAATCCACCGGGTGTCAGACTAACAACTTGGAAAGCTGATAAACCTGATCAGTTAGTGCAGGTACATAGGAATAATGATGGGGGACAATATGAAGAAATCAAATAGCACCCTCATGCCTTCCAACACTGAGGAAAAATGTAAACATTCATATAAAAATGAATTTTAAAAGGAAAATAAATTAAGGTAAAGAAAGGCTGTGAATTTTTCAAGCATTGACCAGCAGATGCCACAATTCTTAGTAACCAAAACACAAAATGCTCTTCCTTCTGAAGCTGTGTTTGCATTGCATACAAAGTTTGTTTGTCAGGGAAAAAATGTGATGGTGTAGTGAATGCAAACAAAACTTCACCACTACATGACATGCCATTATTTTAGAATATATGTCATTATGTGTAATTTTTAATGGCACACCCAGTTGTGCATTACCCTGTGTGAACACACATGGAAAAAAGCACAGCTTGCCTCCCTCCACAATCCAGAATTACTGGTTTGGTGAAATACACAATCCCTGGGTTGGGTTTACTTGCAAATTAAGGAATTAGAGCTAAAAATGAAATGTACTTTTAATTAATTACCAACACCTAAAACTACCTGAAGTAGGTTACTTCAGTGAACTGAAGGAACTGTGGGATTGTACAAGTAGTCAATCTATATTCCTAAAATCATTGATTGCTTACTCCATTACCACATATTATACAAAAATAACAATGAAAAATTTATATGGCTCTCTATGAAAAAGATACATCTCACTCCCTTTAATAGGGCATAAAAAGCAATTAACCTTGAAGTGCATTAACAAAGTGTTGGATTTGAAACATTGAAAAAAAAAAAAAATGTTTTTCAGCCTGTGATGCTGGGATATATTTTTCAGTAGTACCTGTAAGGCTCATTATAACCATTGATTAAGACAGCAACATTTTCAAAAAGTGACATAAAAAGAAGACATATGTAGTCAATAGGTATAGCTCCTAAGTTCCCACCTCGATTAGTGCAGGAAATAAAAAGTGCATTTAAACAAAAAAAATAATATTTAAAGATCTCATAGAAGGATATTATGTTTTCCTTGTTAAAACCCAAAAATCTTTAATTATCCACCTGCCTTTCATCATACAAAACCAACCTACAAGCCTTTTACCGTACAAATAACTTCCTGGTGTTTCCAAGCTCCCTTTGTGTCAGGGCTGCAGCTTTCCCCATTTGTGCAGTGCAGCAAGGACAGTGGTTCCTGCATCCACACCACGGTACAGCTTTACAGCGTGTTGGCACTACATAGAGCAGGAGAAGGTGCAAATTCCTGAGCAATTCCATCTTCTCTGCTGTCAAGACACAAACCTCAGAGGCTGCAGATTCCCCTTCTTTAAAGGCTCATGTTCAAACCTTATACAAAGCAGACATAATAACATTTTAAAGGTAAAGCCTGTATTTCATCACAGCTATGGAATTTTTCCACAAGCACGTAGCCAGGCATTAAAATTGCACTTCCATTGACATCATAAGCGCTCAGGCTCTCCCACTGACATGTAATGACTCCTCTGGGGCTGTTAGCACACGGATGGAAGTCTGAGAGACACTTCATTGACACTGAAACAGCTCCAGTGTCTGCAATGTGATGGTAATGACTCCTCTGGGGCTCTTACTGTGTCACTAGAAATATGAAACCCTTCCATTAATGCTACAAAAGCATTTACGCCACTATCAGAAGTAAAACCCCAGGAATGTAGCAATTAAAAAAGTGAAATTATTAAGCTAAAAAACCCCAAAAGCTCAAGGGAAGCAAATTTTCAGGAGATCTGCGTGTTAGTTTCAGCTTCACTGAAACATACTCATACATAAAAATACTACCAAAAACCCAACAAACACATTCACCCCCTCACAGATAAGACATCAGCAGGCACAGATGAAAGGAGTGCCTAAAACTCCTCCCCTTCCTGAAACTATAACTGATACAGGCCCTTTATGAATTGTACTTATAATGAATTTTGCCTTTACAGTACTTCTGTAACAATAAAAATGTAATTAATGCTTCATCACCTCTCAAGAAAAAGAATGAATGGTTAGGAGTCAATAAGTGATATTCAGTCTGTGGTACTTCATTATTTACTTGAACTTTTTGGCAAACAATTGTTAAAAAATGTACATTCTGCAGTCCCGACCTTCAAAAAATAATGCTCATGGGAGAACTGCTAATGAATTTATTATCTGAGGTCACAAACTGATTATTAATCCATGTGTGATTTGTTGAACAAATCAAATTAGCTTTCCCCAGTTACATATAACCAACAACAACTTAGAATTATGTTATAAACAAACAACTTAGAATAATACTGTTATAAACCATGAACAAGGGGCTTTTTTGTGTAGCATTTTTAAAAAACAACTTAGTGTTTTTCTCTTCACAAACACTTAATGGGTTCAATTTTTCTGATAAAAAATGTCCCCTTGAATAGATTCTCCAAGGACTGCTTTTGTGTTTTGTGCAGAGTCACCAGGATCACAGACCCAGTGTTGAGGGTCCTCGTTCCATAATGGAGAAATCCACCAGGTAAAGTTTAGGAAAACTCACAACAGGCAAACACAAGTTAAAAGACTACAATAATTATTAACTAAAAGCAACAGGAAGGTTTTAGCACATATATATATTAGTATGCTGCAAAACTCAAAAACCAACTTCCCCACAAGAAATAAATTCATCAAGACAGACTTTTCTCTGCAGCAGAAACTCAAGAAAGGGAAGAATGAAAAAAAAAAAAAAAAAAGTGAACAAACCCAAACCAGCAAAACACCAAATCAACCAACCAAAAAACTCTACTACTATTACTAAAGGAATTATCAGCAAAGATTAGATTAGAAGCCCATCAGGTCCTTGCTCTTATCAAGAAGCTTCAATTGTGGGACAGGTGGTGTCAAGACAACTCAGGAAAAACTTGAGAGAAGGAAAATCAATTTGCAGTTTGTGGAAACAGGGACTGCTTGAGATACTGAACATGTGTGTTGCTCCGAAACTCACTGGGTACAAGAATCCACATCCCGAGTCAGTATCATGACAGGTAAAAGGAAAGAGAAAGCCAAAGTTTCTGAACAGGTGTAAGGGAAAGAAAACTAGCCTGAGGAAACATTTCCTAGCATCTTCAGAGTAGACAGAGGAAAGAAAGGATTGCAGCTGGCCACTTCCAGATATCCTTAAGGCACACTTAGGGGCAGGAGGCCAAAACTTTCAGAACTCTCTATGTTTCAGTAGCTGTGAAAGATATTTTCTTACTAATACTGATGAAAGAAAGGTACTAAGTGTTTACACTGATGGGCCAAGTGAAAAGCTGCTGAAAAACTCCTCAACAATTCAGCAAAGCCATTAACAAACCTGTGGGGTCAGTGAATGTTTTTAACACAGACTTAACTTTAACAGTTCTCAAACTTGATAGAAACCAAGATTACTTTAGTAGGCAACAAAGGAAAAAACAAATTTCCTGACAGGAATGGACCAGTAGCTTTGTCTGCAAAAAATGCCAGCTCCAGCACTTTCACACCTGTCCAAAGCACACAGCTCAGCTTTAAAACGTGCAGTCAGCTGAGAATCACAGTGAGAGCCATCCCTGGAAAGGGTACCCGTACAGCACTTGGAGTGCACAGCCTTCCCAGAACAGGGACATCTGCGTTCTCCCAAGGATGGGAACACGGTGTCAGCAGGGAAAAGGCAGGGCCAGCACTACCACACTCAGCACTTCCCGTGGAATTCACCACAATCAACACCCCTGCCCCTGAAAATCCCAGACAAGGAGCGCAGCCCGTGGCTCTGTGCCACCTGCAGGGCAGAGGCTGAGCCCAGCACATTTCCCTTCCAACTGCAGCTTCCCAAACCAAAGACATCCCAGTGTTATAAATACACATTATATTGCTGGCTTCTCACAAGTAGTGAAATAAATGCTGTCTGTATTATGTTAAAATAACTTTTTATTTCTGCTATTAACAAAAATTCGACATGGTAGCAGTGGCAGCTGATATGAGGGAATTGTCTGCTCACTCATAACTGTATGTGCAGTGAACACCTGATGAGGACCCTGCTGCTGCCCTGCCAACTATCAGCACCTCCTGTCTGTAGAAATTGTCACCAAAACCCAAGATGGAGCTGATAATAAGAATGGACTAAAACCACAGCCAGGTAATGCACATGCTCTAAAAAGGCAGACCTGAGAAGGAGCCATACTAAACAGTCCCTGGAACATGTAAACTGGTTTGGGGAAAAGTTTGAATATGCACAATGGTCTATAAATATGCAACAGCCTGAAGTAATAGAAAAGGTATTTAAAGAATATCCCCAAAATAGCAGGTGTGATCTTGGTTGAATACCAAACACCCAGCCATTTAACTCTTTGCTTTATCTCTATCTCCTATTGCCTTTTTATTAAACCTTTTAAATTTTGCCAGGAAAGTGAACCTCATTTTTCACCCCAAGTTGCCCCACCCCTCTGCCCCCACAGCCCATACCAACATCACTGCCTCACCTGGAGCCTGGACAGGAGGTCCAGGACAAAGTGTTGAGATGCCACACATCCCCACCAGCCTGTGCCTTCCAGAATGTTCCAGGCAGAGCTGTGGGATGACTCTGCTCCTAGTGCACTGCCAGAGAACAACAAGAACATAAAGAGGTCTTCCTGCCCTTTTCCAAGGTGTTTTAAATATCCCCCAGGAATGGGCAGCTTCACCTCCCACGCTCACCCATCAGGCTGTGCTAACACGGCCAGCTGGGTGTGCCCTGGTTGTCACCATCCCCTGCCCTGCTGGAGCTGAGCTCATCCAGCACCTGTGGCACTTTGCTGCAGCCAGCTCCTCCCTTTCCCAGGAGAAACCACTCCAGGTTCCAGCTCTGCTGAGGAGAAATCATCTCCAAGTGATTCTCCAGTGCAATTTGGCAGGGATGGGGTGCACCTGTCCCCTGTGTGAGCTGAGTTCTGGTCAGTGGCAGGTAGGTGCTTCCTGGCCTTCTCCTGGATGAAGTTTAAAGGCAGGGCTCTGATTTGGGATGTCATTTGCACATGGAAGCGATGGGAAACCTTGTTTAGTCAAGTGTTTTGTGTTTAATGAAATTCTGGATGCAAACTTAGAGATGGAGTTGGTTTCCTGCAAAAAGAGAAAAGAGATCTCAAACTTTTCATTTTAAACTAGGGAGATTGGACGTCCATAGCAAATTCTAAACCTATTGTAGACTTGCTCTCCTTGAACATGAGGTTATACACTTTTTAAAGCTCAGAAACTGTCTTAAAATGAGTGAGTTTTTCTGTATTAGATCCATGGAAAAATTTAATGGTTTATTAATTTAGATACTTGAAAATTAGCAAATTGGGATAAAAGATAAATGCTTTTGTTACTGGTATCATTAGTGTTGGTGGGATGGGAGAGGTTGTATTTCTTTTGATGCTCCATACTTGAGTGTGCACTGGCTGCTGCCTGGGTAATACAAATTTATTGCCTATTGTTTGTTGTCATAAACTGGACACTTCACTATCACTGCTCTGCTGGGGGTAAATTTTAACTTGACATTTCCTACCAGGGCATTGCAAACTTCCAGATCTGTGTTATGTTTGCCAATGTACTCCTTGTAAGATACTCACACTGGCTTTAGATGGGTTTTGAAGAGGGTATTTTTATTTCTTTATTGTTATTTTTATTTTAAATATGGATGTAGCTCAGTGGGTTGCATTTGTTAGCAGGTGTTATCTAAAAGAAAATACCATGATAATAAAACATTTGTGTGGCAACAGTGAACTTAACATATTTAGTGATCTATAAAAATCTTGGAGGGATATAGGTCGTATGTTGCAGGAGATCAAATAATCAGTTGCAGTTACACACTGCTAAAAAATTTCCAGCTTTGAATGTATTAGTTTCATGTTTCAGTACTGCCTGGTCTTCTTCCATATATGCTAGGACATAGAATATTAAACCCTGTGACATTTTAAATAAAAACTCCTGCTTGTAGCTTTCGTTCATCTGTTTGTTAATGCTGCTATAGTAAAATATTTGAAAATGAAAAAGCTTCATATTAATCTGCTTAGGCTGTTAGAACAGCAATCTACTGAAAAAACTTGGTTATTTCTTCATATTGTTGTCTTCCCCTGATATTTTTATTTTTATCCTGCACTAGTTTCTCAAAGGGTTTGGTGTTTTATTTAAGGCTTACATGGCAACACCAGTGTCCTGTTAATTCAGGGCAGCTCCTTTGTGCTCTTGCTGCAATTCTTACATGACTCTGCCTATTTTTATTTTTAAAAAATAAAAATTATATCTATATTTTATAAAGATATAATTTTGGGGCACAAAACAAGCTTGAACACAGCGGTTTTAGCAGTGGAATGATGCAAACATTGGCAGGTTTAGAGCTGTCATGGCTGTGTGTGCCATGCAGTGATGAAGACATGCAATCTTCCCAGCACAAGTCTGGGAGCCAGTGCCAGCTGGCTGCCTGCCCTAACCTCAGGGAATTGTAATAAATGATGCCTGAGCAAATGGGCACCATCTGGGCAAAGCTCAAGTGAGCTTGTCTGGACAAGGCTCCAGGGTCATGTAAATGAAATGGACTTCAATGTTAAGATGCATCTGTGAAGGAACAATTCCTCCTTCTATAAATCTGGCTGGATCAGTGCAGGTGCTGAGAGCTGGCAGTATTTATAGACCACCTGGAATTTATAGATTTTTAAAGATGCCCATTGCTTACGTGTATAAACAGCTGAGTCTGATGCCCAACTTTCACAGCAGCCTCGAGAACAGAAAGTCAGCCTTGAAAAGAAGTGAGAAGGGAAGGGCCATGGAGCAGCCACAAGTGATGCCTTTCTCTGGGCTTATCCATACCTGTTGAATCTCTATGATTTTTACCAGCAAAAATACCAGTGCTTTGCTATAGAACTGGTACATTTGGTAGGAGTTTCAGATTTTTGAATGCAAAACACAAGTCCTGCACTTACAACAGCAGGTGAGAACAAAGTGTAGCTTTAGCAGCTACAATGCAATCCATCATCCAAGGCCTTCTATTTTGAACTCTGCTGTAGCTGATTCCAGATTCAGTTTTCTTGCTTCTGATTGTTGTTATGTCATATTTTACTTTTCTCAAGCCATTTGTGTTTTAATAAGGTAGGGGAGGATTTGTAGTTTTTGGTCTTGTTCATTACTAGCTTTCAGAAGTTAGTTAATTATTTTGAATTTAAAATAAGGTGTGATTCTTGGCATGTTCATTGTAACTTTGCCTGTTATATTTTTCTCCAGCCTGTGCTTGATGGTAAATGTCCCTTTGAAAGAACTACTTTGTACATCTATATCCCTTGGAAGTTTGGGAATCTTGGCTCTTTAGCTGTAATTCTGAGTCCTTGCATGCCATTTTTTCTATACAAGGCCATTAGTCCTGGCACAATTTGTCACTAATATGGGCATTTGTCATTTGTAATTCTGTCTTTATCATAAATATGTTGCACATGCCAGTGCTGCAAATTTCTGAAAAACATCGTTAAAACTTCATTTGTATAGTGCTGAAATTTCATAAAACTCCACGTACTGAAGACAACTGTAAGTCTATGTTGTCAATTATGAACGATTCAAGTATTACAGCCTTTCTTAAAAAATATGAAAGAACTTGCAATTCCTAGTACACAGCTTCTTATTGAAACTCCTCTGACAGGTTCTGACAGCATGGTGACAACCACAATCAGCCTGTCACACACACACACAAGCCAGATGTATTTCTATTTATGTTTTTTCCTTATTTTTAAAGGACTTTACACCTGCACTGGAAGTTAGTTTTGTGTGTCTGTCCAGGAAGGGAGGATATTCTGTTTCTGCTGAGTGCTGTTAAGTGTTCTATCCCGTGCACCCACTGCCTCGGCTGCTCTGGCAATGTGCTGCCCCTTTGTGTTTTCAGGGCTGAGCCACAGGAAAGGGCTCTGGGGGCTCACAGGGAGTGGCTCCTCCAGATGAAACACAGGGATCACCCTTTCCATGCAGCTGAAAGACAAGAATTATCTTTTCCATGGAGCTGAAACACAAGGATCACCCTTTCCTTGGAGCCAGTGGGAGCTGTGCTAAGCTGCCCAGCTGGAAGTCATTCTGCATCTTGCAAGAGACTGATTTAAAAATCATTCCTCCTGGGGCAGCTGGGGTGAAGAATTTGTTTGGGAATTAAGCAGATGCCCCTCAAAACTATGCACTTCTTTTTAAAATCCAGTTGCCATAACAACTGTACAGCACTTTTGCTCTCAAACAAAGCACTTTTTTTGTGTGTTAGGAAGCTTGCACTCCAGCAGAGCAGCTGATTTACTTTCACTGAGGAAACACACCATATGACTTGCAAAATGTCAGGCACTGAATAGTACAGACTGGAACTATCAAACCACATTATAAATAAAATAGTTTATATCTTCTTTGGGTTCTTAACTTTTTTCTTTTTTTTTTAGTAAATGTGAAGATTAAGTCAAAGTTCACCATTGACAGTATTGAGGCAACGGCTCTGATAGATTGTAAACCATGAAAGGGTTGAATGCCAGATCTTGGAACCCTCAGGAATCTGTAAATAACTATCACTAAGTAACCTACAGCTGCCACACTTATGTTCTCTAGTAAGATGCTGATTGGTGAATACCATGTAATATTGAGCAGTGTAGTTTGTATCAAGCTGCTGAATTCCATATGCAATATTTGAAGGATCAGGTTCTTGCCTGCTGACAACTGGGTAAGAATTGCAATTTTTTACTCTCCTCTAGGTTATATGAGAGAAACTATTTACAAGAGCCTGAGGTGTCAGGACCCAGGGAATGGCTGCCAGTGGCAGAGGGCAGGGCTGGCAGGGATCTTGGGCAGGAATTGTTCCCTGGCAGGGTGGGCAGGCCCTGGCACAGGGTGCCCAGAGCAGCTGTGGCTGCCCCTGGATCCCTGGCAGTGCCCAAGGGCAGGGTGGACACTGGGGCTGGAGCAGCCTGGGACAGTGGAGGAAAAAACCTTACAGGAGGAGTTTTCTTCTGCAGAGTAAATCAAACACCTGCCCATAACTGGTTAAAACTGCAAGGCTTATCCTTCTCTTCTTGACTTAAGACCCCACTAGCTCCCCAGCTGAATGGGCAGGGACCACGACAATAAGCATGGAAATTAGTAGATTCCAGCTTTGTGAACCTTAGCATGTGATTGCAGAGGCTGGTGATTAGTTTCTTACATCATCAGTGATATGTGCATCAGCACTTTTCTGCACTTATATTCTGAGCTTGCTTTGCACTTCCTCATTTTCCTCTGTCACACTGTCTGCATAATTTCCACTTGTGCTCCCCTTCACTCTGTATTCAGCACAGTACTTTCTTGACCAGGAAAAATCGCTTTCCCACAGAGCTTTATTTCTGAGAGAAAGCAGTAATCACATTTCTAGAAAGCAAACAATGTCAGATACTTTTGTTTGACAGAGTCAGAGCAGAATTAGACTTGCATGTATTATTTATAAAATAATATCCAGAAAGCACAAATGCAGAAGGTAGCAGTGACCCTGACATCTGAAGGCATGAGGATTCCTGACTTGCACTGATTGGAACGTCTTTACTGGGTTGCAGGGGCTTCAGAAGGCTTCAAGTCTGCATTCCTAATAAATTTAATTACCTGGAGATCAGAAGTTAAGTGCTGCTCGTGTTTGCCTCGGAAGTCATTTGGCACTTTGACTGCATCTTTCCCAACCCTGTTAAAATTCCCAGTGGAATACAAAAGGGATGAGTCTCATCAGGGTGTGCACCCTGTGTGTCCATCACCCAGAGAGCAAATACCTGTTTGTGCTTTTGGCTCCATTTGTTTAATTGATAGTCATTAAATGTAGTGACTCTGTTATTTAGGAGAGCTATTGTACTCCTCACACATGCTAATTTAATAATTGTGGCTGCTCATGTTTTCATATTAATTTGTTGTTAGAAATTTACTAAGTCAGGGGTGGAGTTCTCTTCCTCCTGATATGGTTTTTGGGAGCACAGTGGGGCCAGTGCTCTTTTGTGTGAAAGCAAATAATAACCTGCAGTCTGTATTGTAATCCACCAAAATACCCACATCAAATTACCCCAAAATTCATCTTTCCCTGCATATAGGTGTCTACAGAATTGTATCTCTTCTTGCAGCACAAGAAGAGATATTTCTGCATTTCTGTTTTTTATTCCATGAACAATGGTCTGGGAGAGACTGAATGGGACATGCTAAAGAGAGGAAATTGTTGGGAATCTTTAGTTTTCAGGGAAGAAATATCTTGTTAAGTATCACAAATGAGCAGGCACCAAAACCTGGGAATCTGATGACCTCATGCAGAGGCATCACACAAGATCATGACGCATTTAGAAATCCAATTTTATAATTAATATTTTTTGAAAAATCCCTCATGCAATATTTTGAGTAGAGAAAAACATAATTAGTGGTCAATAATCTATTCAGATGAACCAGAGTGTCAGTAAGGAAAATTTTATTATCTTAAGGCACCATTTTAAAATTTGTTGGGGGTTAATTTTTACATTTCTGTGTGCGTCATCTCCCTAAGCTGGAAAGGTACTTTACTTCTAGCCTCCTAATGAAAATGGCTCTCAGCAATAAACACCTAACCCTGCTTCAGCTTGTTTAGTGTTTCAGTTAATAATGGTTATTATTGCAAAAGCAATAAAGACTCAAAAGACTAAATGTGTTTTGTGGAAATGAAAGGAAAATTCAACTGTATTTTTAATGATTCTCTGGAAACTAAAATTCGGAAACTAAAATTTTGAGTGATCTGGTTGTGGGTCATTGTTTTTTCAAGGTTATTGATGCAAATAGAATTCAGGATTCTGTAATTTGTAAATTGAATATTCTTCTCTAGAAATGTCAGCCACTGGTGGTTTACACCAGTGCAGGGACAGGAGCTGAGATTGGATGATCCTTCTGTGTCCCTTCCTGCTCAGGTTGTTCCATGATTCCATGATCAACAGTTACCTTCCAAGAAAGATTCAAAGCCAAATCAAAACCCAGCACTTCCATGATTTCCAGTACACCAGAGATTGCTAAAACACAATGTGAATAATTATGGGTGCAGATTCCAGAAACATATTATCACCTGCTATTTTGTGTGTGGAGAAAAGAGAAAATAGATTTTATGATTTCAATACATGTGGGGTTTTTCTTCCTTGCGTATCTTAAAAGCAAATTATGTTTTTCCTTTTTTGTTTATTTGTTTGGGTTTATTTTTGTTTCGTTTTACATTCTATAAGAAACAATTTAAGTTCTTCGAACTCAGGAAAAATAAATTATATTCAGTATCAAATTGTGTCCTGAGAGATAGTGCTATTGCTATTAAAAATCAAGACAGGCAGTATAAAAAAAGTGTCTGATTGCTTTCTTAGCAATTCCATTGTTTTCTTTCTGCTTTCAGAAAATTGTCTTGAGATTGGATTTCCCCCTATTCCCCTACACATGCATGCAATACAAAGTGTTTTGGTTGGGGTTGTTTGTTAGTTTATTTGGGGGGTTTTGGGTATTTTGTTGGGGGGTGGTGTTGTGTGTGTATTTTTTTGTTTGTTTCAAATACATTTTGGTTTTGGTTCTAAGAAGGCTTATTACAACACAGAAATGTTTCACCTTTGCAGTACAAGAAGGATGCCCAGCTTCTGGGCTTAAACAAAACTTTTAGTTTTTACTCACATAAATAATACTTTATATACCTTCTATTCAGATGATGGGGCCACCTAATTTCTTCACATAAAAAAATAAAAAACTGTGTTCAGTATGTTATGGCTCTCAGTATGTTATCAATGAGTATTCCTTGCTGAGGAAATAAGAAGTGTTATTTTTTCTTGAACTTTTAATTTTCAAGATGAGAAGAACATCTGTTTCAGCAATGGCTCCCCAGGATATTGAGAACTCTGTGCTCACCTTGTCCTCAATGCCTGTTGGAATTGTGGAGCCTCTGTGAACTTCTGTCAGTACAGTTAATTCGCTTTAAAGCAACATAATCAGCCTCTGTAATTAGTTATAAGCAAGTTGATGTGGAACTCCCTGTATTTGTCTGCTCTACTTCAAATGCAAAGGGCAATGATTTAAATATTGGTATAAAAATCTGATTAGGACCTTATGCTGCAAGAAGTTTCTTGATTTGATAGATGAGATAAAATTTTGTAGTATTTAACAGGATTTGAACAACAACCTGGCATGGTGGAAGGTGGCCCTGCACAAGGCAGGGATTGGAATGGGATGAGCTTTAAGGCCTCTTCCAATCCAAACCACTCTGTGATTCTATGATCTATTGTACCTCATTATAGTTAAGCCAAACTATGTTAAGAAATATTGTCACCTGTTCCCTTGCTCTTAAGTTGCTCATTTGCATGAAAAATAAGTGATTTTCTCTTTTATTAATTGAGATCTGCAAAAGACGAGTATAATCCTAGTCATGAATTGGGATGGCGGAGTTTCAGATTTTAAAAAGCAAGTGTGGTCTTTGACATTTTGGATGGAAATAGAAATATAGTCTCTAGTGAATACCACTAATATCAGTAAAATCACAAGCTACAAAATAGATTTAATGAAGAGTATTACCCAACTACTCTAGCTGATTATCTTGGTTAAGCAAGTCCTGATTTTGATAGTGAGGTAACCTGGTAGCTCCCATCTCAGTGTGGAATTTAATACAAGGAAGCTTGTCTATAATGGGATCTGCATCTTACTCTGAGCCTCTGGAACAGCTGGGGGTGTTCTGTTTAACAACTGGACTGAGTGACTTCTGCATTAATACTAAAGACATGTAATTACACCATTAAAAAAAAAAAAAAAAAAAAAAAAC
>VZUI01048668.1:0-79831 GCA_013401135.1 Cettia cetti | reverse complement strand
CAGCTCCGCGCCGGCCGGGGCTGCGGCGGGGCCCGGCTCCCGGCGCTGGCAGCAGAACACGGTGCTGGGGCTGTAGGGGCCGTGCAGCTCCGGGCAGCCCGGCAGGTCGTGGCACTGCCGGCCGGCGCAGACGCGCGCGCGGTACTCACAGTTTGTCTGCGCCGCCGGCAGCCGGAAACACGGCTCGGGGCCCTTGTACACCTGGCAGGAGACAGGAGCCACTGCAGTCAGGAGCACCTCACTCACCACCGGCACCTGGAGCCGCCTGTCCTGCTCCAGGGCCGTGTGCAGTGCTGGGCACAGCCTGGAGGTGCCCTCCTCTACCCCCAGCTTCAAAAAATCCCAGCTTAAATCCCTGGAGAATTCTACATTCATTAAAGTTTCCTGCCATACTCCACACTGAGGCCTCACCTGGGCTGGAAGGCTCAGAAAGGAGAAAAAAATATCATCTTGCATTTTCTTGCCTAAAGCTCCTCCACCAAAGTGGACTGACTCTCTGATTAACAGAGGCAGTGGTACTACTGACCATCAGGATTACGAACCAAGAGCCAAAGGAGTTGTTGGGAGAATGGGATACACCAGTGCTCACCCACTTCACACTTTCTGAAATGAAAAGTTTCCCTGTCACCTCCTCAAACACAATTTCAACCTTCAAATCATGGAATCACAGCATGGTTTGGGTTGGAAGGGAGCTTAAAGCCCATCTCATTCCACCCTCTGCCACAGGCAGGGACACCTTTCTCAAGAAATACAAATGTCTTTTTTAAGTAATAATTTTTCCCAGTAAAAACCCCTCAAATTCCTGATGATACATAAAAGGTACCTGATCAAACTCTCTGCCAGCAGCAAGCTGAAGGATGTAAACAATGGAATCTCCTTTCATTGGCTGTAGAGGCTCCCATGTGATTTCAAAAGTGTTTTCTTCCAGCTGAATCACTTTGGGTGCTGGAAAACGAAGTGATTTGTTGGTGTTTTAGAAAAAGAACAATGGTCTCTTCAAATGTACAGCTGTCACGCTTAGAGGCAACTCATTCCAATAACTTAAAGCAATTAAGATTTGTTTCTTTCTTTCTTTTTGTTCTATTTGATGAGCTAAAAAATTATGATTATTCTGTGTAGGTTACACTTGCCGGTCTTTTTGAACTGTCAGGATGAGCCCATATTTGTAAAGAGGAGCAGCACACTCAAGTCATTATGGAACACAGCATTTCTGTGCAGAGCTGAAATTATGTTCTAACCATGGTTCAATCAATTTTGCTGCAGGCACTCAGCACTCTGACCTTCACAGTGACTTTAATGATGACCTTTAATGTCCATGTTAAAAAGTGAAGATCAGAGGAATTAACTGTGCCCTCAATAACCAACACACTGCTGTAACTTTGATGGATAACCCTGCAAAATGCCTTTCCAGCTGAGCAAAGGCAGGAGTGCTCAGTTCATGGGTGTAAGAGCTGCAGTGTAGGAGGTGATCACAACAAAGGAGCCCTTTTCACACCCAGACAAAGCCCCTCAGAGCTAGCTTGTGTCTCTGTCCCTGCAAAGACTGGCTGAAGGTCAGGCTGTAGGATCCAATCCTGCCCACCAGTGCCTTGCAGCAGTTGCCAGGGCAGTGCCAACTCACCTTTGAGAGGTGGAGGTGGAGACTTGGTGGTGGTGAAAGCACAGACCTCTGAGAAGGCTCCTTCCCCAGCGTCGTTGTACGCCTGGATGCGGAAATGGTAGGTGGTGGATTCACTGAGCCTCTGCACCTTGTAGGTGTGACAGGGACCATTATAGACTGTCACAAACCTGGGGGACACAGAACACACACAGAGTGACCCAGCAATCACCCATGTGCAGGGCAGTATCAGACCTGAAACACTTGGATTTGAGTTAAGGACAAGGAAGTGATGCTGCATTTCCAGTGTGTCCCAGGTTGCTTCCCACTGAGGCTGCAGGGCTCAACCCCTCTGAATCGAGAGACCAACCCTTGAATATCCAAAATAAATTGGAATTTCCAATTAAAGAACAGCTGGCCAACCCCTGTTTCTTATATGCAGACCAGACTTTGTTTTTGAATGTCCAAAGAGAACCCTGGCAGCACAGCACAGTGGTAAGCTATTTATTTTTTAAGTAGTATTTACTGTTTACAAGCAGTGGAAGTGCAAGTCTTTGACAGCATTTCTGGTTGAAAGATGGAATGCAAAACTGCAAAAGGGCAAACTCTGGGATGCCCAAATGACTCAGTGGTGCAAACAGAAGGGAGAATAACATAAAAAACCTTAAAAACTTGACATGAAGTGATAAAAACACGATATCCTTAATGGTCTCACCTGCCAAACCTGTCCTCCATCTGCAGGTTGAACTGAGTAGGGTTGGGAATTAAAGCTCTGCTGGGCCCTTCTCCCCATTTCAGTTTAAGGCTCTGGTAGCTGAAGACCACACATTCCAGGTGGGGAGGGTCAGGAGGTAGTGGTTTGGTTTTGGCTTTCATGGAATGACTGAAAGGACCGACTCCAAAGCTGTTGATGGCCTGTACCCTGATCCTGGGAATGGGAGAGAGCAGCCACACGGTCAGGAAAAATGCTGGGTAACAAAGCAACAGTTAAAAGGTGTACAGAGTATAACTCCAAACAAGTAAAGAAATTAAGATGCAGTTAGAAATTAAATCTGAACTCAGCTTTAACCAAGAATGAATCCCTGCTCTGCTCTTACCTGTCCATCCATCTTCTTCTGGCGACACACCTGAGCATCCCAAGGAAAAGTTCTAAACCCAGAAACCTTAAAGTCTTGGCTTTAAGACAGAACGTGAACCTTAACACCAACCATAATCTCACTCCTGCCAACGTCAAGGTTGGAGTCTGGATATGGCAATTTTAGGAGTGTTTTTTTGGATTTAAAGGGTGAACTAGGCAAATAGTCTGTAAGACGCATGAAAAATTCCTCTAAAAATTTAAAGCACTACCCTTGAAGGATTTTTAAATCCTACAAACGTGATTTCAGAATAATTCTTACCTATACAGGGTGTCAGGCAGCAGATTCTCAAGGACATGGGTTGTGTTTCTCCCGACAGTGACCAGCTGCTTCTCCCCATACTCGATGTTGTACCCTGTGATCTCTGCCCCGTGGCTGCAGGGCTCTTCCCACTGGATTGCAAGGCACGTGGAGAAAGGAGGGGAAATTTCCATCTGATCCTCTTCAAGTAAGTGGAGCACGGCCACGGCTGCGGGCACTGACGGGGGCGTGGTCACCACGCCCGTGTCCCCAAACAGCCCCACCCCAGCCACGTTCACAGCCTGAAAGACACCACACAGGAGTTACCAAACCCCTGCTTTCCAACCTGGCAGTCACACCTCTCACTGTGTGTTCTTAAAAGCAACATGGAAGAGAGTGGAAAATCTCCTGAATAATTTGTCAACAGGGCAAAAGCATCTGGTATTTCACACTGGATCTAAACTCTTCCAGATTCAGGGATCAAGGAGGGACTGGGGGACAAGGGAAGCATTACTCCCAACTACCTCCTCTATTGCATGGGCAGGTGACAGCACTTGACTTTATTCCTCTCCAGCTGGAGTTTGTCCCCAGACTGCAAGTGCCCAGTGGCACCAAGAGGCTTTTCCTACCTGGACTCTGCAGTAATAGGTGGTTGCAGGTGTGAGCCCCTTGACCTCATAGCTCTGGCAGGGGCCAGTGTAGATGATGTGCATGGACCCCTCCACCTGGCCCCAGTCCAGCCTGTACTCGGTGATTTCTGCTCCGTTGCACGCCGGGCTCTGCAGGGTGAGGGAGAAATTCTGCTCAGCTCTTGCACTTACACACCCCCAGCAGCCAGGGGGGAGCTCTGTTACACTGAGACACTGGGTGACAGTCACAGAAAAGCTTGGAAAACACCTCCAAGGCCATCAAATCCAACCTCCAGAAGCATTGGGGTTGAAACCTGAGGTCTGTTCCAAGGGATCTCAAGTTAAAAGGTGTCTTGTGGCTGTAACACCACCACAGTTCACACCAGAATTTTGACTGACCTACAATCTCCTACCATTTAAAAGAGTTAATCCACTATGTATTAATTACCACACCATGAGGAGGTTTAAATGCCACCCAATCTGTCCAGTTAAGGCTGCAATTACTAAATCCTGAAGATTACAAACCCGAATTACTAAGTCCCGAAGATTACAAACCCAACACAGACGATAAAGAAAGAGGCTTAAAATATTCCACCTCTACACATATTATTTCTCTCATTTCTGTGTATCATAAATGTGTCACTACAATTCTTAAAGCCAAACACTAATGTGGGTGGTACTGGAAGCCATCAACACCTACCTCCCACGAAACCACAGCACAAGTTGCACTTTTGCAGGTTATCAGGGGTTTGCAGCACTGCTCAGGTGGTCCTGGAGCAGTGCAAAGCTCTGCCTTCTCAGAGTAGGGTCCAAACTGCAGAAAAACAACACTGCATGAAGACAGCAACAGCACCAAGGCAAGAACTGATGTACAAGTGAAGCAAACAAACTATTTTTAACTTGACAGGGAAGTAAACAACAGAGTTCAGGGCTCAGTTTCAGATTCCTTGCAGATACCTGAAGGTGGCCCCTGCTCCCACAGGATATCTGAGCTCCTTCCACTGCCAGGGTTTTGTAACTCCTCCCTCCCCCAGCCAGGATCTGCCTTCCAGCAGAAGCTGGGGACTGTTCCACAAAGATTTTATGCCACCAACATTTATCCCACACTTCTCCCAGCCTGGCACGGCTGGCATACACCCCAGCTCCCACCACATCTGCAGAGCCTGAGCTCAGGGGTAACACATCCAACATTTCCAAAGGCACCAACATCAAGAGGTTTACACAACACAGGCTACACAACCCCCTCAGCACCACCACTCCTGTCCCCTGTGTGAAGTCAGAGAGAGGTGGAGAGTGCAGTGCTTACCCCAACTCTGTTCCCTGCCCGGAGCCAGAAGCAGTAGGTTCTCCCTGGGAGCAGGCTGGTCACTCCAAACTCAGCAGCTGGGCCCTGATAAACCACCCTGCGCTCGTCCTGCTCCGAGCTGGCCATCTCCAGGAGATACTCTGTGATCTCAGAGCCTCCATCCACAGCTGGGGGGCCTGGAAAACAAAAAGAGATTGGATTTTCCTATTAATTTCTAAGTTCCCTAAGTTAAGGGAGGCTCTTGTCATGTATCTGAGCAAAAATATTTAATGAAGCTTGCTTTTTCCCCAGCCCCAGGTATTAATAATTAGTTTAAGATGGCCTTCATCAGTTTTTTTTTCATGTATTTTCCCTGTTTTCTTCACAAAACAGTGTATCTTCATTAATTTTTGCTTATGTCCTTTACTGAAATAACAGTAAGAAAACAAGTGTTGATTTTTAAATTGCCAAGCAAGTGTTAGTCATGAGGAGACAGGAAGCTTTCTTGCTGGAAAATATTTATGTCTGCTTAAGTCTCATCTCTACCAGAGGTGGAAAGAAGCTTTGATCTTCTTAAAAAAAATCCCACAAAACAAAACTAAAACCCCACCCCAAACCCAAAAAACAACTAATGCCATGGACAGCATCTCTATAATTTTTAGGTTTTTTTCTCTGAAGGTTTTTGATTTGGATAATTGAAATCAGAGCAGTCTTATTACTCCAACTTTGGTGCTTACCCCACTGCAAAGTGATTTCCTTGGGCTTGGCTTTGCCCACCAGGGCTGGGGCGGGACAGGGCCCAGGGGGAACGGCCGCCGTCGTGACAGTGGTGACATCAGAGGCCTGCCAGGGACACAGGTCATTGCAGAGCACAGACACAAAGCATTTGGCTAAAGCATGGACAGAAATGGTTTCTAGATACACCCTTCCCCTCCTGCTGCTCACCTGGCTCTCCCCACCTTTACTGGCACAGGACACCCGGAGTCTGTAGGAGGTGCCAGGCCTGAGGTGGTCGCAGATGTGTTCCCGCTGGGCTCCGCTGTAAATGGGCTCCCACCTCCCTCCTGAGGGAAGGAAAAGCACTTTACTCCTTCAAACCCTTCTAAAATCCCACCTGAAAATTCTCTCACACCATTACTAACGCAGTGAAACCTGAGAATCAATTTGAAATTAATAATTATACAGAGAACATGTACAACACAACACACACGTGTGAAATCAGAAGTGACTGCTGGAGTAAAGCATCATTTAAGTTGAAAAACATGGAAAAAAAATACAAGTCTAAACCATGTCCCACATCTAAATGTGAATTAAATAGCTCCAGGGACGGAGATTGAGTATTATATTAGTACCCAAAGTTGATTCCTTACCAACTGATGCCTCAGAGATTTCCAAAAAGTATTTAGAAATGTCTGATCCTCCATTATCCTTGGGGGGTTCTGAAAGAAATCAACACCTTAAGTTACAGAGCATTTAAGGTATTATTTTGTTAACAGCTTTTCCAGTGATCATATCCATATTCACTGAAACAGAAAAGTCAACCAGCAAGAGAAACCAGTGTATTTATTGACAATACATTTTTCAGAGCAATTTTCCTCCTATTATTAATCATGATTATGCCAGGAAGACTAACTGGGAAAACACTCTCAATTTCATGTATCACCTCTTATTTTTTAAGTGAACCTAAGAACTATTTAAATATCACACCCAGAGGGTATTGTCACAGCAGTCACTGCTTTTCAAAAATGAATAAACACCACCACTGTGGTACCGCAGCCCCAAAATAAACCATTTTTGGGTAATGTTGAGTATTTCTCCTGCAATAACAATACCTGCAGATAAATAATCAGCCTGAGTTCCCTCACATTGAATCAGAGAGAGGCTGTCCACACCCCAGCAGCACTTGGAACACCCCAAGGCACCTACCCCATGTGACTCTCACACTGTGGGGATGGATCTTTCCCTTTACAACAGGTTTGCTCGGAGCTCCAGGTCTGTCAGGTTTGGTGCTGTGTTCCACCACCTCACTGGGGCTGCTTTTTCCTTCACTGTTGTAAGCAAAGAGCTGTTGGAGAAGGGAACAGAATAGAGAATAAATGACTTACTTAATGACAGTAATATATGTTGATAATACATGAGGATAAACATGCTGATGATCAAAAAAACAAAAATCATCTGTTAAAAACCCAACCAAAATGAAGATAATAATTTATACCAAAATTAGCTGATGCAAAAAATCTGATTTGTATTATTACTTTGCCAAAACCTGCTCTAACAACAGGTAATTGTTGGGACAACAGGTGGATTCCTACTATCTCCATACCAAGTTGAAAAATTTGCTGGAAAATGCTGAAGCCCAGGAAAGCACATGAAATTGGGAACAAACAATGGTACAAACCCTGAACTTATAGGATGTACTCCTCCTCAGGTTTCTTAAAGTGTGTGAGAGATCATCTCCATTGTACTGGGGCTGGAATCCATAGCCCTGGCAGGGAGGGAAAATAAAGATGAACACAGTTACTGATTTTTAAGGTAGAACAAAACCCAGAGTGGATAAATCACTTTATTTTTTTTTTTTCTTAATCTTGAACTTCACTTCTGAGCCATGGATTACATGCAATACTTTGTGCCATGAATTACACACAATATTTTATCTCTGTAATGAATTCCATGCAGCAGTTTATCTCTGCAATGGATTCCTTGCAACACTTTGTGGCATGAATTCCATGCACTACCTTCTCTCTCTGCCATGAATTCCATGCAATACTTGCCCGACCGTTCATCGAAAAGTAAAAAAAAAAAAAAATCACTTTTATTTCAGCATTATGCAGGAAGTTTCCACATAAAGCCCAGCACTTACAGAACCTTCTTCCTCCATGTCCAGGCTGTAGGTGAGGGGGTCATCCAAGACCCCTCCTGCAGGAGACTTCCATCCCAGGGTCATCCAGGTCACTCCTGCTTCCTGCAGCACGGGCGGTGCCGGGGCGGGCGGAACCACTCCGGCCGTGCCAAACGTCACCGTCTCGCTGAACCCACTGGGGAGGAGATTTTGAACAAGGGTGAGCAGCAGCTGATGGAATCCAGGAGAAATTAGTCATTTGGTATCCCTGGGCTCCTGGTTACCTCATCCCAATGTCGTTTTTAGCAGCCAGTCTCAGGGAGTATCTGGTGGAGGGAGCGAGCTTGGTGAGCTTGTACTGCTTCAGGTGCCCATAGTAGCATTCCTTGAAGGGACCATTCTTCCCCTGGAAAAACAGGGAGATCCAGAGTCACTCCCTGATCCCTGCCACGGTCACCCTCCTCACTCTACATCTTCCTAAATCCCAGAATATCAGACCGGTTTGGGTTGGGAGAAACCTTAAAGCTCATCTCGTTCCATGGGCAGGGACACCTTCCAAGAGAAATGCAATTTCACTCATTTAACAGTAATTAAAAAAGAAATTACTGTGCCTCAAGAATGCAGAAGTTAATGTATCATGCTCATCCTGAATCTGCTGATGGTGACCCTGAGCAGTCTTGATAGTAAACCACATTTGGGCTGAGATACTTGATTACTTTTGGTACTGTGGATTTGACAGAATGGTGATAAACCATTGAGCTGAAAACAAAACACATTCTGGAAGTTTTTTATCTCTTTCCATTACATCTCAGCAAAATGCTCAAGAGCTGAGGGAGGTTTGTGACACAACCCAAAGATCACAAATGCTCATGTATTTAAAGAGAACACAGGGATTACTGATGCTCTGAATGACCAATGAGACAGTTTTACACTGTCCCCTCCCACTGATCTTTTGTCCCTTTAAAATTGTCAGGAACGTTGCACCAAAATAGCTGTTGTACCTGAGCAAAGGATATTTTTAAATGTAATTGCACTACAGATGTCATTATGATTTCTTTTTTTTTTTTTTTGTACTAGAAAAGTTCTTACCTCATCCCATTCTAAAAGAAAATTAGTTATTTTGGAACCATTGTCATTTGAGGACTGAAAATAAAGAAACAATAAAAAAAGGATTAAAATCAAGTGGTTGTTAACGTGTTTTCTAAATATTTTTACACAATGAATATTATAAACTCCAACTGCCTTTTAATACTAATAAGGCTGCTGTGATACTTCTTTTCATTCTGATAGTTTTGAATATGAATTTATAAATGGTTTTATTTTATAAATCAAGCAAATTATGTTCTTAGAACTCTCTTCCTTGTGCCCTGCACTGTGTGCTCACCACCTGCCTGAGCAATCTAAGGGTTCATACAAGCAATATCTGCCACATGAAATGGGAACTTCTTCATTTTCTAAGCACAGATTCTACAAATAATTTCACTGAAGTAATTTAGCTGGAACCATTTTTCAGCATAATCAGAAGAAAAACATGAAAACCCAAGCAAACTCAACTACCAGTAAGACTTCACAGACAGTGGTTATATTCAGAAGTCAGATTAAAAATGAGAATTTATAAAACCATCCAAAGAAATTTAGTCTGAGTGGGTCAGAATAACTAAAGGAACATTAAGTCAAATCTATTTATCATCCAGGACCTCAAGCAAAGATATAAATCAATAAAAATCCATTTTTTCCTCTCTGCCAGTTCAGAAGATCCATGCTACTACCAACTCTGTCACACCAAAGCTGCAGGCAAGGAACTCAGCAAACATTGAAAAAAAAAGAAAGGAAATTATTATTTCACTATCAATCTTCACTGAGCAACTTAAAAGGCAACACTTACAGCACATATTGAATTCTTGACAAGCTAACTGAAATACACTGCACAGTAATGCAGCAGAGTGCTCTGCTCCCCTTCACTCAGCCCCAGGTTTGGTTCTTACCTTCCACTGCAAGCTCAGGCTGTTTTTGGTTCTGTTAATCAGTTTTGGGGCAGCTGGAGAGTCTGGCTCACAGCTCTCTGTAGTGAAGCTCACCACTTCTGAAATGGTTTCTTTGATGGAGCTGCTAGTTGCTGAAACTCTAAACAAAGGGTAATTAATGATGTGGCTGCTGCACTGGCACCTGGAAATTTAAGGTAAGAGCTGGCAGCTTCAGGAATTTAATCCCCAGCAGGGTGGGGGTCACACAGGTTCACCTGCTGACCACAACCCCCACTTCTCATCCTTCATTTACTCTGCCATTACTCTCTGTCATATTGGAGATATTTTACTGCTGAAATACCTATGGGATAGGGGATGAAAACTATGGCAGGTGTTCCCAAATGGTAACAGGATACCTGACAGGAAACGAGCCTTTTGCTAAAAAAGCAAAATACAGCCAACACTTGTGCAGGAGTATGGGCACTAAACAGGCTAAATCATAAAATCACCATTTTCATAGGAATTGTTTCATGTTTTCAGCAGTCCTGCCTGTTTCTGTGGAAAACACAACACACTGTGCAGGTGGAGCTCAGCATTTCCCACACTCAGAACTCTTCCACAGCTTCAAAGCAGGAGTTTGCTACAGGGAATCTTTAATCTCATCTGCTCCTGTGCCCCAGCACTCAGTGTGGCTCTTTCCAGTGTTCCCTTGGTTTGTTGCTCTCTCTCTGGCCAGCCCAACACCTCCAGTCAGGATCATTTACTCCTGATCATCCCATACCACTTCCTATCACAGCCCATTCCCACTTCCCTGCTTGCTCTGCTGCAGGTCAGACAAGCATCTCTGGAAATCAAGCTGACAAGTCAGACTTTCAGATCCAATTTGAAGGCTAAATTATTTCATTTATGACTGACTTCAGCCCACAACAATCTACAGAGTGTTGTTCAAAAAAAAAATACCAGCAGAGAATAATTTGAAGTTTGTAACTGAGAAATCTGAGGAGACAGAGAAGGTGGTAGGGAAGGAAATGAGGTGGTATTTTAATGAAGTTAGAAGATAAAAGGGAATTTAGATAGCAAACCCAGTGTACACAGCATGGTGTTTTTTCAGAGTATTCCTTAACTGTTTTTATCACCCCTTTTCCATGAAGCCACAATAACCCTGGAATTCCCACATCGCCCAAAGCATTATTTCCTTCCCAGCAGCATACCTGGCATGATAATCAGTGGCTGGTCTGAGATCAGGAAGTGTAATTGTTAACTCTTCCCCACTGTGAAAAGGCAAAAACAAACAGAAAGCAGAGTTACAGCTCTTCCTTAAACCTCAGGGCTCAAAGCTCATTGAAAAGCAAAACCACGTAGTGCACATTTAAGTTTCCCACTGTCCACGTAACTCTTTAGTGACATTACTTAAAATTTATTTCATGTGAAGTAGGAAGGTCTGCAAGTCAACAAACAGCTCCTGATAGAGAGATTGCTGATTGGTTAATGGTTTAAACATTGTGCTTAAAGGAAGAAACTAAACTTACACATAGACAGATTTAAATTTTCCATTTTTACCACTGTTGGATATTGCTACTTCAAATGTAAATGCTGCTGGACTATGACTATGGCTCTCTCCATTCTGTGAACTAACTGGGAGATTCCAGGACAGAACGGCTGATCTTGCTTGTATATCAGAAACCTATTAAAAGCATAAATAATGCAAGTAAGTTTGCTTTCTGCAAGAAAAGGTTAATTAGTCAATAACATGGCGTCTCTAATTGGCCTAGGAAGCTCCTCACTGGAGGAATTCTTTCCCTTTGGAGTGGGAATACAGAGGCATTCTTTGGATTGCAATGATTTCCTCTTTTCATTTCTAAAGGCTTTCCCTTCCAACACCACACTGGGGCAGGAAGAGAAAATTCCTGCATCAACGTTTCCATCACTCCTTCGGAGCAAATGCTCAGCTGGGGAGTCTTGGGCAGGACCCCGATGGGATTTAGGCACAGACACCTCATTTTCTGACAGCTCCCTCACACAATGTTCAATCACTGATCCTAAGGACAGCACAGATTCTGTCCGTAAAACTCAACATTTCTTGTCTGATTTTTTTTTTTTTCTGCTTAATTCCCACACTCCAAATTCTCTCAGCCCAAGGCAACATGGCCCTGTGGTAGTTCTAAGTACTGATGTCAGAAGTAGCAGGGACAAAGTGCTAAAGGACTAAAAAACCCCTCAAAAGCTGCTGCAAAGCAACACAACCCCTGTTTGCTGTGTGGATAATGCAGAGAAGAGCTCATTAAACTTGCTCAAGATCAAACACATATTTAATTACCCTCACAAGATTCCACCTTCCTGAATAAGTCTTTAAATACTCCAATATTTGCTCCAGTTTCTCAACATAACATCAAAAGAGGATCTATTTGTGTTAATTTTATCCTCAAACACTCCTAAATCCTCTCTGCTGAGCAAAGGATGGTTCCAAGAGTGGACAAACTTCCAAGAGTTTAGCAGAGCCCTGGTTTGCAAAGTAAAGCCCTCACATACCCTGGAAAACTGCAGCAGTGGAATATTCTGGGATTACAGGCTGGCAAACCAAAAAATAGTGAATTCCCAGCATGGTTGCCCTTTCCCAGTTATTAACTCTGACAACTAAACTGTATTTATCTTCCTCCATTAAAAAAATTAAACCATTAAGAACAAAGAAAAAGGGATTGACAAAATACAAGTTATTTTATAGGAAGCACAGGCCCAGAAAATAATGGAATTTTAAGGCTAATACTTACGACTGGCTTGGCAATGCTCAAGTGAGTATCACATTTCCTGGATTCTGTGTCAGATTCTGCAATTTAAACACAAACCAGATTATCCCAAAGCCTGAGAGCAACCCAGGCTGTTACCAAAAGGCCACCACGAGATGGAGTTGGCCTCATTAAGACTTGAACAATGGTAGTTATTGTACAAAGTTCATTTCCCCTGTTTGTTTTGGCTGTGCAAGGGGCAGAAACACCAACTATCCAAAACCAACAGTGGTACAAAAACCCTTTTAGCACATCCTGCACAAAGGGGATCTTTTCCTAATGGAGCAGAAATAAGTTTTCTTTAACAACACAAAAACATTCCTCCAAAAATCAGAGGTGTTAAAAAAATGACAGTAAGATTTTATCTCTGTTTTATGTGTTTTCCTGGAATTTCTATGGCACAAAACATTCCGAGTTTGGAAGGAGCCGGACACTGTCTCAAAGCAAAGCAAGGCCAATGGCACTGCACAAGGTTTTTAGTAACCATAAGGTATTAAAAAGGTGAAATTACAACTAATTAAACAGCAGCCACTACAACTGGTCAAATTTTTGTATTTCTTGAAGGTTTAAGTGACTCCCAGTTAACCAAAAAATACCACAAACACCAGAAGTTCTGGAAGTACCCACAGCTCACCCTCACTGGGAATATTGATCAGTCCTGGGAACTAAAAGGGAAGCAGGGAAGTAAAACAGAAGGTTTAAGATTAAATCTTCCTGAAGACCTTATTTCACAAATATCAAATGAAAAAACCTTGACAATCCTAGAGGGAAAAAAAATCCAAACATAATGGATTTCAGGCTTCCTCTAATCCTGAACAGCCAAAAAAATCATTAAATTCAGCTTTTTCAGAACCTGTTTTGCAATGAATTTATAGAAAATAAGAAAATAACTGAGATTGCTCCTGTCCATGACACTTACCTCCCATCTCTGCCTCTGGACTGCCCTTTGTTTTTCCTATCTGCTTCTGCTTTAGTGTTCCAACTGCCCCTTGCTGGCCCTTTCCATTCCCATTGGGAACTGTGGCACTGGAAGAATTAGCGACTTTATGTGGTGAGGAGGGAGGGCTGTTCAGTTTATTGTTGGTGTGACCACTGGCTTGTCTGTCCTTTAGCCTCTTCTTGAGGTGTTCCTGCATTTTGAGACTCCTCTCATCCCTCTGGATGAAGTTTGTCCTTCCATGAGAACGAGGTTCTGCAAAGGGAGAAATAACTTCTATATTCTGAATTATTCATTTGACATCTGAACCTACAAGCTGGAAAAATCACTAAAACCGAGCCCCTGGAACTTCCCTGTGCTTTGTTAGTCTGGAAGTGCAGGGATTTTGGAGTTTGGGGATCGTTTTAATCTGAAGTTTTTGGGCCTTTCTCCTGTCAGCTGCTCCAGATCCTGCCTTACAGCTGCCTTTCTTCCCTGCTACAGACACGTTTGCAAAAAATGAAGCAAATTTAGAACCCAAACTGAATGTTTCCAACACAGCCTGAATGCTGTTTTACCCTAGAGTGAGTCAAAATAAGTAATTACCAATTCAAGCTTGAGAGACAATGAATGGTCTTATTACGTCTAACTTCTGTTCTAAATCTTGAGTATAAAATCAAGATTAGAGCTTGGTTAAATTCAACACAGAATTTTAATACTCCTAGTTCTTCACTGATTTATTGCTTTGTTCAGTTTTTAGAGTGGGTCTGCACTTTACCCTCCACTCTGCATAACAACACTTCTTGGGTTATTTTTGTTCACTTTTTAATCATATTTGGACTAAAAAGAAAAATACATTCCTGTATCAAATTAAGTTAATTTTCAATAAATTTCACACCAAGGCTGTGACAAAACTCAGAGGGCAGAGTTTTAAGGAAAGGAATTTTAGGAGTCACTACTGTGGGATTTACAGTGGCTAAAGCAAGAATGCATGGAAAATACAACACTTCCCAGGTACAAATTTCCGTAATTCCTTGAAAACAGAGGATTCAAACAGATAGTTCAGAGGATACACAAGCACACTTTGCACATGTTGAGTACCTGACCCACAGGGGTGTTCTAAGCCAATACCAAAACCCCTGGGAATGTGTGGGGACGCAGGGCCAGCCGTCCCTCCCAGGATTCGGGGCATTCCTGGGCTCTCACCTTGCTCCTGGAACACGTGTGGTGGTGGGTGCTGGTGCATGAACTGAGGTGGGAGCTCTCCTGTGCCGGGCACCGCGGGGAACACGGGGTGAGGGGGGGGTGGGAGCAGGGCGTGGGGGTGGTGCATGTAATGAGGCACGTGGGGGGGAGGGGGAGGGGGAGGAGGAGGGGGATGCATGGAAGGATGGAATTCCCCCGAGTGGGGCACCACCACCACTCTCCGAACTCCATTTTCTTCCACCACCTGCCGGGAAAGGGGAGAGATCAACTGTGAGTCCAGAGACAATCCCGTAAAATGTTGTATGTGTAAAGAGGAATTTCCCTGCCCTGGGTCACACCCAGCACCTGACAGGCAGGGATTTGCACACCAGACTGGATTCCAGGGGAAACCAGGTAGATACTGCTGGGATAAAGTGGGTTTGAGGCAGTCAGTCACACCAGAGTGCTGAACAATAAGAGAATCCCAAAACGGTTTAAGTAGGAAAAGACCTTAAACTTCATCTCATTCCACCCCTGCCATGGGCAGAGACACCTTCCACAGAACCATCCAGCCTGTCCCAGAACACTTCCAGGGATGGGAGTCCACCACCTGTTCACTCCTGAATTATCTCACCCCACTTTGGAAGAAGCCAAGAGAACCAGCCCTGGGCTCTTCCAGACACTGGGAACACAAAGTTATCACCTCATCTGACAAGAACAGTCCAGGTAACTCAAGCTCTGATTTAAAGCTGCTTTCCAACTTGTCAATCCCTGTCACAACAACCCAGGGAAAACAACCCAACCCTGCTGGTTTCAGGTGACAGCAAACACAGAACAAATAAATGTGGTTTTCAGGCTGAGCAGGTCAGTGCTGCCAGGGCTTTGCGCACTGTTTGCACTGAGGAATCCATTTCACAAGAATCAGAAACTGTCTGGGGCAATCTTTCCTCAAGGTCTGCAGAGCTGAAAAACAGCAGAAGCCCAAAATGCAGCTGTGTGCAAAAAGAAACTGTCTGGAGAACCCAAGAACTCACAGTTACAGGTTTCAAACCTACTCAGAACACTCCTGATTTCCAACATTACTACAACACGAGTTCTGTTTCCACATTTGGTTTTAATTATTTCCTTTTAAAACTCATTTAGAAATAAATCAAACTGGGAACTGGGAGTATCTCTGGTAACAACATGCAGGTCTGACCCGAACAACACCCAGGAGTGGAAAATCCATGGGAGTGGAAAAGCAAAGCTGGGAGAGTCCAGAGCCCTGCTCATTTCCCAAACACGTCACTGGAATCAGTGTTTGCATCACCACCACACTCTGCTCCAGCAGCGTGGCTTTGCTGGAATTTCAGGAGAGCAGGGGCATCGAAAATTTAGATAATTTTTTATATTAGAATAGAAAACCTGCAGCCACTTGGGACTGTTCACATGACCCAGCTTCACCCTGCAAACAGGACTGACGAAAAACAAACATGTGGATCCTGTTCATGGAGCTTAGACAGTCAGTTCCAAGCTGTCCTTGTTACAAAGAGTATCTGTAACTGCTGGGAGTAGGATTAAAAAAATCCTGGAAATCGGATCAGACATTACTCACTAACAGAGAGGACAGAGCCCCCAATAAAGTGAAACAGTTGGTAAGTTCAGTGGGAAAAAACCAGCTTTTTTTCACAGCTAAAATCAACAATAAATAATAAAAATATTATTAAATTTTCCCCAGAAACCACACCACAAGAGAAGGAGAAATAAATGTACCTGAGATACGTAACCGGGAGGCACAAAAATCGGTGGCATGGAACCGTTTGGTGACATCATAGGGACATGTGCTGGACCTGGTGAGGACAAGGGGCCACTTTTTAACAACCATGCCTTTTCCCATTTGGAGACACCTCTTCCCAAAGGTGGGAGCTCACACTGGAGCCTGAAACATCAGGAATTGCATCCCATTCTCTGTTTGATTATTGGCTTTATTCCGACCACCACGTTTTGGCAAATGGTGTCTTTTTAATTTCACAGAAATCTGCACAAATTATTTTAGCTTTTAATTTGTGACAGCTGAAAGTCTGTAGTAATGAAGGCAAATGCAGGTATTGGGGTAAAGCTGATGTTGGAACTTTTAAAAAAAAAATTACATACATTATTTTTTATGTTAAGCTCAAGGGAAGTATTCCTGAAAGGGATCTGATGAAAGCAGAATGACACATTTCATATAATATTATATAAAATGGTGGCAAATACTCCAAAAATGGAAATACTGATAAATTCAACTTGACTTACAGGAGATATTTTGCCCTGACTTGGATTTTCTGTCACTTACCCAGAAGGTAAAAAGGAATTTGCAGGCATGGAGTGGAGCAATAACTTTCCCACCTCACAGCACAGGGAGGTGTCAGTGCCCAGTAAAGTTCTTTAAATTATTGTGTTATTTATATATAAAGTTATTTAAATCACGTGTTAAGATCCTGGGAAGACACTTAGTCAAGGATCACTGCAAACCCGTCATTTGGGAATGAAAATCTACAGGATGCAGGAAATTCTGGCAGCTTCCCAGTGCTGCCTCATTTGTGCTTGGACACAAACTGAAAAATCTGATTTATTCCAGTGCAGAAAACACATCTGACATCTCAGAAAAAACCTGGTGGAATAACCCTAGAACCAAAACATTTGGATTCAGGACTTGAGCTTCCTTTTACCTTGAATGCACTGAATGTGCCCATCTTCAGTTGTAATTGTAAATGTTTCACCTGGGTTCACCTGGACAAGAATCACCTGCAGGAAACAAAAGACAAAAAAGGGGTTGGGGGCTTCTTAAGTTTTAGAAATTCTCTGGGGGAAAACCCCTTCTCTTTAGAGACAAACAACAACAGAGCTTTGGCAACCTTGGAGTAAAAAAGGAAAATGGCTGTAGAATCATGGGTAGAATGATAATATTTCCTCCTACTTTGAAATAAAATCCCGTTTTTTTTTTCTGGTTACTCCTAGAAGTGCTTCACGTGATACACAGGAAATACGCATTTAATTTCAAGTTTCACACTGCTTTTTCTGCTTTTACTGAGGCAATAATGACCTGAGATTCACATTGCATTCCAGGCTTTTCCCACCACCTCTGCCATGCAGCTCCTGTGAGCCCAGGTGTGTTTTCCCTGTGGAAGGAATCCAAGCTCCAGTGACATCCTGCAGGTCCTTTTGGACAAGGCCATGTCCTCTTGCACACAAATCCATGTGAAGCTGGGCCAGGATCACTCCTCAGGCAGTGCTGGGATCCCAAACCATTCCCTCATCCTGCCCCAGCCTCAGGGGAATTTTGGCAGCTGCACTTTATTGTAACATCTATGATATTTCACAGCTAATCCTTTAATGAAAGGGGGGTTTGGCCAGGTAAGAACTGCAGGTACACAATTAAAATTCTATCCTGGTGACAGCTGGTGCTGATGCAAAAACTGAAATAAAATCTATTTGTTAAAGCAGCTGTGAAAATCAGTATAATTTTCTTCCATTCGATTTTTCTAAAATACTTTTGCACTATTCATAGAGTGACATTTGCAGCAGGTAGAAATCACCTGGTCATTTAATTCCTGGTAAAATGAGTTACACATGACATTAATGAATGAATAAATTCTTCTCTTCTGTCACGTTTTCAGTGCTGGAGCTGCCTGAACTCCCCAGACACCAGTTTCACTGCTCTCATCACTACAGGCTCCAAGGATAAATGACAAATGCTATTTTTACACTGGTTTGCAGCTTCTGCAAATTGGTGTATTAAACTTCGATATTATTTTTCATAACCTCCCTTGTTGGGGAGAATTGATGCTCCTTGTACAGGAGAATTTTACTTTGGGTGGATGAGTTGTTTCTGGATATAAATGAGCCACCAAAATCCCTGAAAAAGCCATTTAGGCACTCAGTAATACTTATTATGGTTCCAGGAGAGGGAGACATGGCAGAGAATGCCTTTAAAAGTGGCATAATTTGCATTAATAATGAAATTTATGCAGATTTGTCACTTCAGAATGTAATTAAATGAATGACTTCAATGCTAATAAATTTCTTTGGGTAAAGGGAGAAAAGTGGTGTTAATTGTTCAAAGAAAACTGACAATAATGGGCTGAGGATTTGCTAGAGCACAAGAAAGAGGAAAAAGATTTGCTGTGGATCCAGGATTCCAGAGGCAGGGATTGACCTCAGGAAAAGGCTGATCTTGGAGGGCAAAATTCAAAGGAAGAAAGGGATCCTTTGAGAGATTCAGAGCCTCTGAGGGTGGCACATCTTTAGAACGGGCTTCCATGAACTCCAGTTCTCAGAATCAGCTCAGGAAAACTGAGGGAAGGATCCCAATGAGTACTGCAGTCACAGGGCTGCAGCAGTTGGGAGCCTGGAATTCCAGGAATGCAAAGGCCCCGTGTCTTAGAGCAGTGACTCACTGGAATTAATGAAGCAAATGCAGTCCCAGCCACCTTCCAACAAGGAAAATTTCCAGGAAGCTGGAGCTATGCTGAGGGGTGGATCTGAGCCAAGTGAGACACGGGGAGTCTCACTTGTCTCATGGGGAGCCCAGCACCTGCTGACGCCTCCACATGTCCTGAGCCCCTCTCCAGGGCTGGAGGCACCAGCACTGCCAAAGCTCTTCAGCCACTGCTCTGGGTTTACCCCTTTTTCACACACTTTTGGATACAGAAACCCTACCAGAAAACTTCCAACTTTTGCTTAAAGGGAAATAGAACTAATGGATTAGCAGGAATTGAGCAAACACCTAGGTTTGATTTCTGGAAACAAATCACTCTACAATAATTTAGTATTAGCACTGTCTTCCACAGCACTGGCAGAGAACTAATTAAAAATCCTCTGCATTAATAAAGATTCTAAGTCAAGACTCTCTTTAAAAGATTCTATTTAAACTTCAAATCTGCCCTTCAAATACATCTCCACAATACAATTCTATTATTTTCCTTTTTTTTTTTTTTATCTTACCTGATTGCAAAGTCTCCTCTAGGTGCTAAAAATGTCAGTGACTGTCACCTCCATGTCCCACACACAGAGCTCTGGGGACAGGGGCCAATTAAATCTACTTGATCTCTTTTCCTCATGAAACCTGAACTACCTGAGCCACCTTCCAGCTGGGCAGGGCTGAAATTTCACCTTCTGATGCCAGAACTTCAGAAATATCTTGGAGACTTTGCTCATTTCCAGACATAGTCATTTTACTTCCACCTCCAAGGTCTGAGGCAGAAAGGGAAAAGGATTTTTTTCTCTAATAAAGCTCATTTTTTTCCAACTATACCACAGAAACAACAGATTTCTCCTTCTTGTCTGCAACAATGACAAATTAAAGGAGATCTCATCTAAACTTTCAGCTTTTATGGCCTACCAGACCTCAAAGGATGAGAGGAGTTCCCAGTTACTTGTAGTACAAAGCACTCAGCTCTTTCTGCCAAACACTAAATTCCCATTTACTGACAATTTACACATACTTTACACATACACATTCAAAATTGTTCTGCTGTCACTTTTACCAGTATTTCTAATCCTACCAGGGATTCTGAAGGGTTGTGTCCAATAAAGCTCTAAAGTTTCAACTAAATACACTCAGGTTTCACCACTGCACTGAAATTATTAATGAAGACACTTAAAACCAGGAAGCCAAGGTCTTTCCTTTAATTTTCCTGTAATAGATTTCTTCTGCAAGCCCATGCTAATCTTTATTCATTACTTCACAGAGGTTTCAAAACTCTTATTAACTCCCTAATTTTTTCCTCTGATTTTTGGAGTTTGCAGCTCCATTTTAAAGCCCTTTTTTCACACCTGTCCACTGGCTGTGAGCTGAACGTTTTTTTCCTCTCTCTATTTGCACTTCTGTTTAACTCCTGACGTCAGTGCTTACAACCACATCCTTCCCCAGCTCTGCAGATCAGTGGCAGAGCTGCCTGGTTTTTGTGGAGCCACCATCCCTGTTGTTCCCAGTTGCTCCCAGTTTGGGGCTCACTTGCCTGCTGGATGCTGTCCCCGTTGACCATGTGAGGTAGAAGTGGCACTTCATTCAGCAGAGGTGTGGCTTCCAGGGGGGGTGGCTGGTCAGCCATCATTTCTTGGGATCATTCATGGACACCTGCTCACCTCAACCACCTGCTCCAAGAAAAAATAGGGATGAGATCAGATCCAGCTCTCCTTCCCTTAAATCATTCTGGTTTTGTTTGACAAACTCAGCTTGTGGGGCCCTGCCAACTCAGAATATTCCCAGTGCACCCAAACAGCCTAATATTATCCTGTTTTTCATTTTTAACTCCTTTTCTGTAAGCAATAAATGTCCTTTCCCCAAAACTCTAATTATCAGGAATATTCAGCCACGAGTGCTGGAATTGGTACTTCAGTGTCGCAATTACACAGTAGAGGAACTTATATTTATACAGCAATTTATTCCTAAATTTGCACTTCAAATTCCTAAACTGCTTCCACTCCAGACCCGAAGCTTCAGGCTAAATAATGCACATACCACATTTACATTTCCGTGATGACCAAAAAAAAATCCCTAAACCGTGCAATTTCTCCAATATAAAATCTGCCAGGGTGAAAACAAAGCTTAAGACAATACAAAATCCTGCTTTGTTCCAAAATTTTTGACTCAGAACCATGGGGAAATGTGAAGAGAAAAGTGCTGCAGAGTCATGGGCTTCCAGGGAATAATCTGTAATTAGAGCAAGCCAAAATACACATGATACAAATTAATTGTAGTAATTAGAGCGAGTCAAGCTGCAAGCTCACAGTGGTAGGGAATTTTCAGTGTATAGTTAATCCAGCATCCATAAAAAGCACAAGATAACAGGATACAGGAAATGCTGACACTTCCTTCTCCTTTCCCATTACCTCCCATAAACCAGAAGGCAAAATGTGCTTCAGAGGGTCCAATTCCTTAAAAAAAAAAAAGCTAACCACAAAACACTCCCCTAAATCTGTGCATGGATCAAGTCAGGTTGTTTGAAAGTGTGAAATCCTTCTTCATTTCTCCATAAGCAGTACAGAAAGGGCAATATTTGTGGAAGAAAAAAGACAAAAAACGATTCATTCTGTACCTGCGTGGCTGCATTTCCAACAGATTAGCAACAGTAGGAAAAATATCATATAATTAATATAATTTCTTCTGGTTTTAATGATTTTCTACAGAAAAATCTGCAAGAAAGTTGAGATTGTGTTAACAAGACAAGGCAAAGAGCTGGTGGAATCCACTGATAAAACTCTCATTCCTCATTTGCAAAAGCATCTCAAAATCAGAGATGCAATCACGCAGCCACAAAATGCAGCACAACAAACTCATCTAGACTTCCCAAACCCCAGCTCCTTTCAAAAGCAAATTCTTTTCCAGGGGTGCTCTGGTAACAATTTTAAGAAGCCAAACATCACTGCAAGGTGCAAGGGCTGGATAGGACCTCAAGGACCAAATTTGAATCAGGTTTAGCCTAAATACACTTAATAAATACACTGAATAAATACAACGCACTGCCTTAGCATGGTATTTATTTCCTGAATAAAATAATCTCCTTTTTGTCAGGTTTGGAATTGCCTCTGCCAAGGATGCAGATTTTAACTACTCCACTTTAAAACCCCTGCCTGGAACAGTAAAACTGAGGCAAAGGTTTCTTCCTCTACACCTCCCCCATTTTTTGTGGCTGGATCTGAGCCTTAAGAGCTGTAAGAGGAATTCACTGTACACAGGCGAAATGAAAACTCTTTGCTTTATATATGTATCAAAGAAAACAGAAATTAGTACTTAAAGGGGGAACCCCTTAACCAAAAGGCAACTCCATCTGCACTGAAATTTAACTACCCCAAATATGCAGCTGTAGAAAAACATGTTCTGAAACAGGGCCCAAAGGCACCTGCAACTTCAAATAAAGGTTCAGAGTTTCTTTATTTGTCTTCTGCAACTTTAAATAAAGGTTCAGAGTTTCTCTGCTCATCCCCTGCCCTGGCTGAATTTAATTCTCTCTTTAGGACGAATTGTACAGAGAGGCCACAAAACCCCATGGTTTTTAAAACCCTTAATCTCCTGCCTAATTACACAGAGGATTTAATTTATATGGACACCTCCACACACTTCCTGCTTGCTTAGTGCTGTAACTTCATTTCTCCTAGGAAGAATTTAATATTTGGAGTATCAGGAAATAATTGTTTTTAAACTGTTAATGAAAAACTCCAAAAATAGCCGATTTCATGTCTTAGTAGCAATGGCATATGGTCAGAGAAAACAGAAGTACTGACAGGAATAAAAACATCTAAAGAGGTTTTGGGGCAGTTTCACCTGGCTCAGAACATTGATATTCCCCTGTGCCGCTGGGCTGGGGTGGCTGCAAGTGGCAGAACACTGAGGACAAAGAGGGATGTCTTGACAAATGGGAGACAAACAAGTTACTTTGTGTTTTGAGCTCTGCTTCATTCCTTGAAAACACTGTGATAAGACCAGCAAAAACACCCTGCCCTCCAAGGGAACCCAGTCAATAAATGTGGTTCTAAACCCCTCACCACTTCAACAGATAAAACTTTTCCAGGGAAATAAATCCATAAATTCACCTCCCCAAGGTCTCCATTTCACTCGAGGAAGGAGGTGGTATTTGAGTAAATAAAAAGAGAATTCCTGAAAAGTTATTACATGCTCAGCACAATTTCCTGCAAAACAAAACAAAGACAGAGCTCTATCTTGAAAAGCCATTTCCCAACACCCTCCCACAGCTGGGCTGGAGCAGGGAATCCTGTCCTGCTCGGACCTCCCTGCAGGGCATGGCTGCTCCTGAGGGAAAGGTGGAGGACAATCAGCACAGGGGCAGAGAGGAGATTCCAGGATCCTGAACCCACCTCCGTCCACACTCCCACACTCAGGCATCATGGAATCCCAGCATGGTCTGGGTTGGAAGGGATCTTAAAGCCCATCCAGCATCACTCCATGCCATGGATAGGGACACCTTCCACTACCCCAGACTGTTCCAAGCCCCATCCAGCCTGGCTCTGGAAACTTCCAGGGATGCAGGAGCAGCCACAGCTTCTCTGGGCAGCCTGTGCTAGGGCCTCCCCACCCTCACAGCCAGGAATTCCTTCCCAATATCCCATCTAACCCTGCCCTCTGGCAGTGGGAAGCCATTCCCTGTGTCCTGTCCCTCTGTCCCTTGTCCCCAGTCCTCTGCAGCTCCCCTGGAGCCCCTTTAGGCCCTGGAAAGGGCTCTGAGGTCTCCCTGGAGCTTCCTCTTCTCCAGGTGAACACCCCCAGCTCTCCCAGCCTGGCTCCAGAGGGGCTCCAGTCCCTGGAGCAGTTTTGTGCCCCCTCTGGACTCTCTCCAGCAGCTCCATGTCCTTCTTGTGCTGGGAGCCCAGGGCTGGAGGCAGGTCTGCAGGTGGGGTCTCACCTGAGCGGGGCAGAATTCCTCCCCCTCCTCCTGCCCAGGCTGGGAATGTGCCCTGGAATCAGGGAGTTCTGGGGGCGAGGGCATGTCCAGCCTCTCCTCCACCAACAGTCCCAAGTTTTACATCATCCCTAAAACTCTGTCAGCGATTCCAGGCTTCCTCTAAACCCTTGGATGTACCCCAAACCAAGTCATCTTGGAGAGGCAAATCCAGCTGGGGGGGTTATTCATGGACCCACCCACAAGGAGAACTGCATCAAAGAGCTGCTTGGTCCCTAAAGCCACTTTATTCCAGCAAATCTCAGGAAGAGCAGCTCAAACTGTTTTTGTCGTGGTCTGTTCTTGGCAGTGGGGGATTTATCAACCCCAGGAACTATTCAAGTGGTCAGAAAAAAAAAAAAAAGGACAAAAAGTACAGTCCTGGGAATTCACAGGCTGCACTGACATTAAATATGAGCTAATACACTAAATCTTAAATTCTAGACTAAAAATAAGCAAGTAAAAATCCCATCTGGAAGCATTAAAGACCAGGCAAATTTTGTAATTTATATAAATAAACTGAAGTTTAGTGATTGACTAAATAGGAATCAATAGCAGAACTTGGAGAGGTGTCTCTACAGTTTTGTCACCCTGTCCTGGAGATTTCTGACTCAGTATGGAATTAAACAAACTAAATTTTAGAAAGGTTACATTTTGCAAGGGCTCTTCTGGCCTGATTCATTTATTTTCAGTGGTTTCTATTACACATCAGCTAAAGGTCACCCTCAAACTTGGGTTGAGCTGAAGGATTAATTCAGCTTACAGAGCCACAAAAAAATAAAATAATTGGTATTAATCATTTCAGCAACAAACCTGGAGCTGGAAGAAGTGATAGTGGGTAACACATTTCTAAGTTCAATAGCTTGAGCTTTGTTTGCAAAGATTATTCAACAACTAAAAAGCTAAAATACAGTATTTTTTCACAACAAAACATACTTTAAACTAAATAAACCAAATCCTATTGTAAAAATGGGCCCTGAGATGCCTTCTGGACCAATTCAACAACCTCATGCGACGCGGTGGTGTTCCCATATTCAAAAGAAGGCAACATTTTCCAGGGACGCTCTCACCCTACAAAGGCTTCTAAGAAAAACAGAAAGTCTCCTGGACTGCCCTTCCAGCAAACAATTCCCGTCCACAGCGGCTGGGCCTGACCTCACTTCCTGCCACAGCAAAAACGCCGAGCTCTGCAAGGCTCTGGCATCGGCCTCCCCTTCGCTCCAGCCCAAATTCCATCCCGGCAGTGCCACTGGAGCCTGGCCAGCTCCCGAGGAGCCGCGCAGCGTTCATTGATTCTGGGCTCGGATTTCCATGGAAAACAGCTCTTCGGCTCCCTGATGGATGGAGCGGAGCAGAGGGAGCTTGTGAGGGCTGTCTGATACGGGATCGTCCCGCCTCAAGTCTGGAAAACATCAGGGATTCGTACCAGACAGTAGGAAACGCTAAAATTTTCTCTGATGGTTTGGATCCAAAGTGGAATAATGAGTAATTCCAGGGCACGGGGGCAGGTACAGACAAACGGTTGGAGCTGGGGATGTTAGAGGTCTTTTCCAACCATAATGACTCTGTAAATGCTCTGTAAACTCCTGGGAAGAGCTCCCAGCATTTCTGAGCCTCCTTTAGCCATTTCCAAAGTGCAGCTCAGGATGAAGCACCATGTCAGCTCTGTCACTTCCACCTGAATGACGCAGGAAAAACAACTTCAAAATTGTCACAGCAATATCTGCAAGAAAGGTTCTAGCCAGAACAATCTTCCTGGATAAAAACATCATTCCAGCTTTATCAAGAGTTTTTGGAGCAGTCACCACTAATTTACAATCTGCAATTTACAGATTTTGCTTCTCTTTAGGCACTGAAAATTACTTTGCCAGTATTTACTGCAGGACATGTACGAACAAAAAAGGTTGTGCATTTCCTAGTTGTAATATTAAAAAAAGAGAAAAATGTAATAAACTGATAAAAATTACTTTTTCACTGGAATTGTATCTTTTAGTCATGCTATCTATTGTGCAAATGTGTTGCAGTATTATGGATTCAGCAAGCTTCAAAGCTCCTGTTGTCTCACAATTAAGTATTTTCTTATAATATTAAACATCTCTCTCCAGATAGATCTCACACAGACTAAATGGGAGGAACACTGCAGGCAGGCATGGATCAGCTTCATTCCACTGTCCAGAGAAGAAACCAAACAGATTTCATAAACACTGAAAAATAAGTTTATAACCCCAGATAGACACTGCCTGAAAAGCTGGATTTTCATTACAGTAAGTGCTGGATTTAAGATGAGAAAGTTCTTATTCCAAGGAGCTTATTAGTTACATGGAGACTTTATTTTTTTTAAAATACAGCATGCCTGAGTTAGAAAGAACAATGTGTCCAGGAAGGAGAGCCTGAAATTCAACAGAGACTTCCTGATTTCCAGGTTCAGTGTCTTATGCAACCTGCCAGCCTGATTCTAAATTTTCATTTATTGCAGGAAGTAAACTACTCTAATATTGTTCTTTACTAAAATCAGCGTTTTATAACACCTAAAGCTTTACTTACACCTTTTTATACTGACTGAATTACTAATTAGTATTATACATTTTATATAATATATAAAAGTATAGCAAATGTATTTTCTCTGAGCAGGGGGAAAACCCCACAGTCTCTGATAAAGAACATTATTTGTTACTGCCATGCCTTAAAATCTAGATCCCCTGCAAACTGAAGCTCTGAGTTTTTTCCACTCCACTCTGTCAGTTCAATTTTCCATCACTCATCTCCAAAGGCTGTTAAAAAGAACAACCACAGAGCCATCCCAAAGCCATCCCCAACCCTCAGGCTAAGGAATAACCTTGTCAAAAAGATCCAACCTTAATTATGACTCCTAAAAAAAACCCAGATATGCTCCATGCAATTCTAAAGCAGGAAAAACTGGGGAAATAAGACCCAAGCTGCCCTCTCACATCCACGTATTTCCAATAAACAGCATTAACAAGATGTTGAAGGTACCATCCCAATCCTAAAATAGTTTGTGCCCCAGGACCACACGTGAGACCTGCTGGGTGGATTGGGTTTACTTTGAGCAAGATTAAGGCAAGGAGAGATTTAACAGAAGCTCAGTTACAACCTGAGCTCTGGAAGGACCACCCTCACTCCATAAGTCATCTGTTCCCCACTAAATCCATGTTTTGATTAAAATCCTGGAAATCATTTATAATGGCCCCCAAGGGAATTAGGCCACAGCATCTTGTGGGAAGTTTGGCTTCCAGCCAGGAGGGCAACACAGCCTTGAGCCTGAAAATGTTCCTCATGATTTACCCAACAAATGGGTTCTAATATTCTCAATATTGAGAAAAAATGTTTTCCATGATTTACTCAAGAAATGCCTGAAATGTCTCAAAATGTCTCTCATCACTTAACCAAGAAATGTGCTCAAATATTGTGGCTATTCAGAGCATGATCCAGGGGTGGCTTTGACCCAGGTGAGGTCTGTGATCCCAGGGAAACAAAAAACCTCAACAAAATTCTACCCCAGCTCCATACACACAGGACAGGGCTTGCACACTCTGCTTCAAGTGTTTGTGCTTAGTACTGACCAAATTATAGAAGGATTTTTAATTTAGTATGAACGCTCATCCCTCAGGCCACCACAAGACCTCAATACTCTTAAAATTCTCCCTGGAGGAGGATTAAGATTGGGATGGAAGCCCTCACTTCCCAGACACCAAAATCCCTGAAAACACTCAGAAACAGCAGATCCAACACACCAAGGCCAGAGGAGCTCTGACCTGAGGGATCCTATCAACTTTCACCCTCCCTCACCCCTCTGGATCAGGTTCCTGAGGGAGCGTGCCAGGAAAGCCATCAAACAATTGTCCTCTGCAGCCTCCCACAGCAACTCCCCAGCACTCCAGGATTGTTTTCCAGCATGAAACTCCATCCCTCAGGATTCCAGGACACAGACAAGGCCAGTGCCCACCCTCCAGGCTTACACACGTTTTTCCAGGGGCTGCACAACTTCCTGCTGCTCTCCCCAAAAGAAACTCCACTGGGAGGAGCTGGGAAAAGCACAGAAAAGCTCTGCCAGTACCCGGAGTGCATTAATTTGATTAGAGATGTTATTTAATATAATGCTCACATTAAGGCCATGCCTGCCCTCAGCATTACTCATTTAGGAGCCCTGTAAAATTGGCAAGAACAGTTTCTATAATGCAAACATGACATAACTTTTAGATAAATATTTTCCTTCGTTGTTTTAGTTCTTTTATGACTTTTCTGTTATTGCCAGGAAAGCACAGCTGAATCCTGAGCACTTGTGTGCTGCTTCCTAAGTGACCAGTCCCATAAACCAAAATCCAGGCACTCCTGAAAGGTCCTACTCCTGTCCTAATCGCAATCCTACTTCTACAAATGTTTAGACTACTGAGTATCTCAATGGACTGAGCCATTAAGGTGCTTCATTCTTATTTCAGCTTAAAAAAATAAAGGGATTAAGAAATTTTCTAGCTGCAAAAATATTGTTACCAAAAAATAGAAAAAAAGAGAGGGAGAAAAGCATTAAATGTAAAACTACCTTTTTTTCCACCTGTTCGGAAGGTGACACTTTCTGGAATAAGCCAAAGTGCTCATTTTAATGTCTTAATGCTACACAAAGCAAAAACTTTCAAGCTTAGATGAAAAAGCCATTATTAAATGCAATTCAACAATGGACTTGTTTTAAATACGAATTTCCAAGTGTAAAACTGCAAATCTAAACCACATTATTGTGGGGGTTTTTAGGCCTTGAAGCATACCAGTTTATTTACACATTAACCATATACTATGGAAATTCTATATCCAAATGGTTCTCTAAATCACTTGGAAGCTAAGAAAGTAAGAGACACCACAGTCCATGGAAAAGAAATCCCAAAAACCTTCTGCCCAGAAGCATAAGTCAGAGCATAGGCCCTTGTGTGTGCCTGGAATTCTCTCTTGGACCTAAACCGGTCAGCAGAAAGGCAGCTGGAATTCCCACCTGGATGTACCACAGAGCTGGGCAGATGAAACAAAGTGTTTCCAAGTGTGCCAAGGTTTGCCAGCTGGGAACTGCAAGTTCCTACAGGGAGCTGCACCCATTCCCAAGGCTCTGAAATTCAGGAGAAGGATCTGCATAACTGAGCACAGCTGTTCTCCACGGGACTAATTTGTCTTGAAGTGGAAGGTAAAATTATTTTATGATTTTTTTTTCTTCCTGAAAATAAAAAAAAAAAGTTCTGTGTATTCACCAGATTCCAGGGGAAAAGTTCTGTTGGAGAGCCTGGAAGCAACCCAAAGGAATGGCTGTTGTATGTGCAGACACGTTCCCTCCAACAGGAACACATCATTCCACAGCACCTTGTTCATTCTAGTCGCTCCCTCCAGCCAGGAACACCCAGCTCATGGCAAGGAATAAATATTACAGTATTTTTAAAAGCTTCTTCCAGTGAGGACCAGGAAAAGTGGGGAATTTAAGTGCACCCTGAGCTTGGCTGCTCTGCTTTTTCCTTTGATATGTGTGTCCAAACCTGGATGAAACCTCCTGGGATTGAGCCAGGAGAGCAACAAAACTGAGCCCCTTTTAGTGCCAGAGCTGGGTGACACTTCCATGAATTTGGAGAGCACTATGAGATGGCAGACACACAGCTGGTACGGGACAGAGGTGATCCAAAAATCTCTTTCCCAAATGCTTGCCTTCTGCATCCCCACCAATTTATTTACTTTAAATTTGACTCGGGGAGGGCAATCATGCAGATTATGAAAATCAGCAGCAACTAGGCCATTTCCAGGAAAGGCTCCCTACCATGAAACAGCAGTCAGCTGCTGTCTAATCGAACAAAACAGGAGGAAAATCAGAATTTCACAGGTGGAACAAACAGGAGTTTGCTCCCAGGTTTTGTAGGCTCTAAGGAAGCAAAGACTTATTTTCCATCAGCTCTGATCTGCAGATCACTAGAGTTTTGGATGCAGCACAAACAGGCCTCTCTCATTTAAAACACCTCTTAAACCAGGACTTCAAAACCAAGCAGAAAGACCCAGCAAAAGCAAAGGATTTCTTCAAATTGGAGCAGATTAAGCAAACTCTTGAGCAAGGAGGAATTATTTTGATACAGCAGCTGAAGACTTTTCCTTGCACAACACTAGAGGTTAGGGCTGTAACACTTTAGCTGAGCACTGGGTCAAATTAGGCTGGTTAGAACAGGTTATGCTTAAACCCAGGGCTAAAACACACCAATAAATGACTGCAATTACCACAGCTGAGCAGTCTTGTGGCTTCGGACCATGTGCATTTTTTTAGTTCATGGAAAATGCAAGGGGAAAATGCAAGTGTGAGATCATCCCCATGAGGCTGGAGCAGGAACACTTCCCTCAGTCTGGGTGACTGGCCAGGAGCAGCACAGAACCACTGCCACAGCTCAGCTGATGGCTGGCAACACACTGAAATCATTCGCTTCTGTATCTGAGCTTTGAATATTTACCTGCAAATCAATGAACCTGCTGGAAGTTTGGGGATTGAACCACGTTTTTATGTAACTGCCTAAGTAGTTTTGAAGAACCTAAGGATAATAATTTAAGTTTTTATCAAGTTTATATTTTAAGAAATCTGGGCATTAAAAAGCAAAATGACAATTTACAACACATCAAAAGGCTGTTTACCTCGTATCTTCCAAATCTGAATAGTTCCTTTAAATAATTCTCACTCCTCACACTGAAATGGACAAAAATGCACACCTGGATGACCAGATTATAGCTTTTTTTTAAGCAGAATCCATTTTAAACCAACAGGAACATCTTTATGTTCCTTCAGGACTATAAAATTCCTCCCATGCAATCATTAAACTGCCTTCACTCCTGCATGTGACTGGAGATGACAAACTCAAGTGAAGCATCAGTGGTCATTTTAATACCTCACTCAGCAGAACTGAAAGCAACTCCCATGGAAGAGGTATTAATGCTGAAGTTATTTAATAAAGGGCATGGACAGCAGATGAAAAAACTTGATCTGCATTTATAAACATGGACTTAACCTGGTAAAGTGCTCTTCCTCCCAAAAGACCTGTACAGATCCAAGGAATGCAGCATGATTATCACTTCTTTCTTAATCTCTTGTATGAAATCCATCTGCTGATCATGTTTTGCTTTCCAGCATTACGTCCCAAGTTTTCGGCAGATTCCTTTCTGCTTTTCCAGCAGATCAGCTCCCTGACCTGACCAGTTCCATGAGAAGGAACTCAGTTCCATGATCTCCAACTAAAACCAAAGGATATGAGCTAGCACTACCAGACTGCTGTCACCCATTCCAGCTGTTCCCTACACAGGAAATGCATTTGGCTAAAAACAGAATTTACTTTCTTTATCCAAAACCAATTATGCAATTCGCTCCAAGAGAAAACTTCCAGCTAAGTGGGTGAAGGGAGAAGAGAAAGAAATGTGAAAACAGAGATAAGGCTGCCACCTTACAAAATCAATAATGTTCCTGTGGAACCTGAAACTCTTCTTACCTCAAGAACTCAATCAGTTCTTCCTTCCCTAATTCATTTTTTCATTGGATAAGGAGTTGTCCAGAACTTTCTTCCAGAAAAAAAATAGTCCTAAGTTTAGAGGTCTGTCAAATGCATCATTTCAACTTGAAGTGTTACTTAGAGGCTGAGAAAATAAACACTTCATAAAACCTGGGAGAACCCTAAATCCTGTATAATTACCGTTGTCACTTTCCTGACTCGGAATTCCTCCTGCTGAGCGTTCCAGTGCCTGCTGCAGAGTGAGCAACGTGTGCTGTCCTCAAGCTTCTTTCTGCAGGCAAAAAACCCCACATTTTCATGTTAGTGCCTTGGCAAACATGAACTCTGAAGGAAAACAAATTGCAGGGAACACCAGAGATTCATGGAAAGAACAGGAGCCAGGAGGGGACAGGCAGTGGTAACTCCACTGGGTAGTTCTTTGGATATAACCGGATTTATTTAGTTACTTACTCTATACCTGTTCTTCTCTACGTGGCAAGAAACACAGAGAAAGCAGGTTCCAAGCATATCCAAATTTAAATTGTAATGCACACATTTCCCTTCTGGTAAGGGATATAAAAATACATAAATTGTACATAAAGCTGGAAATACAATCCTAGTTGGCCGTTACAGGGCAGCACAGCTTTATTCTAGAAAACACTCCACTACAGATGCTCTGGTAGAAGGAAGTGAACAGCTCCAGAGTTGTTAAACCACTTCAGATGTTGTATTTAGTAATATAAAAATCACCACCTTTCTCAAGTTGCATCCAGCATGAAAACACCTCCTAAAATATTTGCACACTGAGCCCTCTTTTGGCCCTCCAAACACAGGAAGTCTTTGCAGGGATCAGTCAATCCCCAATATTGTTTTTCACAGAACTATTAAGGTTGGAAAAGGTCTCCAAGATCATCACTTCCAAGCAGTGCCTGATCCCCACCTCGTCACCAGCCCAGAGCACTGAGTGCCACATCCAGTCCAGGGATGTGGAATCCAAACCTCCCTGGGCAGCTCCTTCCAATGCCTGGCCACCCTTTCCAGAAAGAAATTCCTCCCGAATCTCTAAAGATAAGGCCCAGGCAGGTGCAGTGTGTTCTGCAGTTTTACTGGAACACTCCAAGAAATCTCAGTCCTGGTGGCTCCTCGGGCTGCCTGGAGAAGCATTGTCACTGTCACCAAAAAGGTGATACTGTCTTCAAGTGACACTGATGACATCACCTGGAGATGCTTCTGAAGTCACAATCTAACAAATGTTCCTCCTGAGCTACTTTGAATGAGACACTGGAAAAAGACTGAATATAAAGTACCAGGCCCCAGAGTGAATCTTGGGCAAAAGGAGGCATTTTCCACATCAGTCAAGACCCTGGGAACAAGGGGAGATTTACATTAGGATTGAAAGGGCCGAAGGGCTGGGAGCCAGTGGTCTGTCTGTGCTGGTCAATACACAGAAAGGATTGTGTTAGCACCACTGAAAGAATAAATTATCGCTGCTTTTACAATAAGCTCTTCAAGAATGCAATAAAGAGTTCAGTGTGTGCTCCTCACTCAGGAATCCAAAACTTTTCAGTGAAGGTCTGGCTTGCAGCAAAGATAACAGCTGAAAATCAACCATCTTGACCTTGAGAAGCTTCATGACAATGTGCTAAAAACAGGTGAAAAAATGCACAGGTTTCTGCTCTCACATCCCCAGCCTTGAGTCCAGAGCCTTGAGCAACCCCAGGTTTAAATACTGAGAGTTTAGACCTGATGCTTTCAGACAGACCAAAATTAGAAGTGAGAAACGTAATTTCTTCCCTCAAGCCCCTTGCCTGTTGCAGGATTACTAATACTGAGGTTTTCTCATCTGCTTTCAGAGACAATTTTAAAATTCTTCTACAATTCAATGAAATCATGACAGGAAATTAAGAAAATATGGAACTAGAGAAAGAATTCCTACAATATTTCATACCAGCTCCTGACTTGGATGAACAATATTATAAGAATGTCTTCCCAGTCACGTATTTCCTTCTAAATCTGACAAGTTTCTCAATTGTGGAAATAGCAAGTCACCAAATAAAAATGCCACTCTTTCAACCTTAAAAGATAAATTTATTTTGCATGAAATTCACCCAAGGCCAGGCAGAACAGGAGCAGAATACTGCAATTTTTCCTGTCTGCACAGTCCATATGAAATATTGTTTTCCTAAAAATAACCATAAAAGATGACAATTGTTGGCAGGGGTGGGACAGGCCCCACAGTTAACAGGATGCCAATGCCCACCTCCAAAAATGACAACGAAAAGGTCGTGAAAAGAGTTAAACCAACATTTATATACAGATTTGGTGTCAGTGAAACATCAACGAGAGATACAATTTGTCATCAAGGCTTATGGCAGGAAATGGATTTGTGTAGACAAAACTATCTTTATTCTTTCTCAAGGTGAATCCAGCAGGAGTTGTTGTTTTAAACCATTCTAACATTCAATTCCTCAAAACCTCTGAAGAAAATGAACAACCAAATCACCATCAAAACTCAGCTGTCCCAAGAGAAGAGGAGGGAAAAGTGGTATTTGTGCACATTCCCAGCCCAAGGAGCTAAAATTATTCCACTGCATTGTCAAAGTGCTCCTTCACTCCAGCCAGAGCCAAGTTTTCCAAAAACTTGCTGCAACAATCTTGAGCTACAGCTGAGTGAATAACTTGTAAGAGCTTGCTCCAGGAGGTGTGTGAGCCATCAGTCCCAGCCCTGTTTATCCACAGGCTGCCCTAGGAAGGATCCCAAATTGAGATCTGGGATCCAGTGAATTAGTTCAGCTCTCTAGAAAATGAGATTTGATCCCAGCTGAGAACAAATGATTCCCTGAAAACAACAGCGCTCCAAAACTTTCTAAGATTTGGAAACAGGAAGGTAAAAAGCACAAAAAAAGAGGAGACTGTAATAGCAGACTGCTTTTCAACACCCATGATCACACACTGAGCCCAGAGAAAGTCAACATCTTTCCCATTTTACCACCTTATCCTTTTTCACAAATTATATAAACCAAGGGAAGGAATGCAAGTGTGGGAAGCAACTCAGGCTTTGCTTCTTACTCACACAGATACCGAACCAAACACAAAGTACTTTCTTCTACACTGGATCTTAACTCTAACGTCAATTTATTGGCTTAGAATACAGAGAGGACGCTCCCCTGGTTCAAATGCTAATCTAAGGCTCAGGAAATCTAGATTCAATTCCCTGCCTCACCACATACTTCCTGTGCGACCTTGGGCCATAAATATTTCGGTGCCTCAGTCTTTCCATCTGTGACTGAGACAGTATTTCCCTATTAAATGGAATGCTGTAAAGATAAATACATTAGGAAAACATCAGGAATCACAGGGCACAGCCATACGCGGAGCGGGCTGTTGGGGAACTTATCTGTGTGTCAATATTCCCAATCAGGCAGCAGGGAAAACAAGGAAGGGCTGCCAATGTGAAAAAATTTAACTAGCACTGGACAGAGAGAAGACAAAGCATCAGCAGAAGGGACAGAAACTGAAACCTCAATTGTTAATTACAGAACATTTCCATCATTCCAACTGAGTTTTAAACAGAAATGAAACTCAGAATCCAGCTGGGCAAGCTACTGAAGGGAGCAAATACACCTGCCAGCAATGCATCATTGCCCTGTTTTTGGAGATTATCACACAAAACACCTCAGATTTGAGGTGGCAGAGGGGCTGCTGAGTCTGAGGGCAAAGAATCCCTGGAGACTGTCCCCGAAGGGAAGCACCCCCTGCTGAAGTCCCCAGCCCTGTGTGAGAAGCATAAACAGGAGTGGGCAGAGAGTGGCCCCAGTGGGGTCCCCCACTGCCGCTGCCCCAAGGCGGAGAGGGGGACACAGCGGGAAAGGAGAGGGTGAAAGATGGTCACCAGCCAGGCAGGGGCTGACAGGAGTGACCTCCCCCTGCCCCGAGCCCAGGAGGACGCGGGGGAGGTGTCTGGGACCGGAGCTGCGGAGCAGCCAAGGGGAACAACTACAAGGCTACGTGGCATTCGCAGGCAGCGGCAGCCGGGGAGGGAGCACGGGGGGGCGGCCAGGGGGGACCTGGGGGGGACGACTGCACACCGCAGCCCCACGAAACAGGAGAATAAGGAGAGCAAGGGAGAAGAAGGAGACGGAGAATCTGTGCGCTGGGGAGCGGTGCGGGAACGGGCGGGGGGAAGCGCGACCCGAGGAGCGGGCTGGCATTAACCCCAGCCAGGCAGGCTCAGCCGGGAGCCCCCGCCCGGCCCGGCTCGGCCCCCCCAGCACCGGGAGTCCCTTCAGGAGCGGCTCCCCAGAACCCCTGTCCCCGAGCCCGCAGCATCTCCTCAGGTGATGCACGCACTCCATAGAGCAGCGCACCCGGACAGATCCCGGCCGTCTGTCCCGGACACCCTGAACCCTGCCTGCCAGCACCCCGGGCACCCCATGCGCCTCGGTACTCCAACCCATTCCGGGCACTCCCTGCCATCCCAATCACCTCATCCCATCCCATCCCTGTCACCCCATCCCATCCCTGTCACCCCATCCCAGTCATCCCATCCCAGTCATCCCATCCCAATCACCCCATCCCACCCCATGACACCCCAGGCACCCCATCCCCTCCCGCTCACCCCGTCCCACCCCACGTCCCAGGACATCGGACCCTCTCGGATCCTGCCCCCACCTGCCCAGTGTGCCACGTCTACCCTCGAACCTGCCCCATAGCCCGGGCTGTCCCCCACCTCAGAACACCCTTCCCGTCCTCGGGGTCCCGCCTGTCTCTCCAGCCGCCCCCGCCCGGCTCCGCGCCGCCTCCCGCCCTCCGCTCCGCGGGGCTCCGCTCCCGGCACTGCCCACCGCGCCCCGGCTGGGCACCGCCGCTCTCCTCCGCCACGGGGAGCAGCGGAGCCCGGGGAAGGGGCCCCGGGGAGCGACTCCCGGCGGTGCCCGAGCGCTCCCCCCGGCACTGACCGTATGCCCCCGCGGGCTCCGCCGCCTCAGCGCCCGCCGCCCGCCCGCGCCGCCATCATGGAATGCGCGCACCGCGCCTGCGTCGCCGCGCCGCCTCCGGCCGGGGGCGGGCGGGCGCGCCAACCAACCACAGTCCGCGCGGATCCGCGGCTCTCGGACACCCGGGCCCATCGAAAGCTACGCGGGGGGGCGGTACCGACGGGCCGGGGTGGTGGCACCTGGGGGTGGGTGACGTGTTTGGGCACTGTGTGTCCCTCTCGGACACCGCCCGCCGCCCCCGGGCACTGTCCCCTAGGCACTGTCTGTTGCCCCGGTCACTGTCTGTCCCCCTCGGGCACTGCACTGTGACCCTGGGCATTGTCTGTGTCCCCTGGGCTATGTCACCCCCATGCGCTGTTTGTCACCCCACTGTCACGCCGGTGCTCCACCTGTGTCACCAAACCGTGTCCCAGCCCCCTCGGGGGTCTCCCAGTTTCCATCTCCCCAATGTCACGATTAGAATGGGTGAGGGGTTTCCCATTTTATACATTCCACCCCACAATTTGTGGGGTCACAGCATGTGCCTGACCCCAGAACTGTGTCATATTACAAAAAGCTTTAATAGTGTCAGCATGAAAGTGAGGGGATGATCCCGACGGAGTGGGCAAAGAGAAAAGGAAGGAGAAGTTTTATCACTGGTTGTGCCAGGGGAGGTTTAGTTGGATATTAAGGAAAATTTATTCATGGAAAGTGTTTTCCCCACTGTCGCAGGCTGTCCAGGGCACCCATCCCGGGCAGAGACCCCCATCCCTGGAGAGATTTAAGATCCCTGTGGATGTGGCACTTGGGGACATGGATTAGCAGTGGCCTTGGCAGTACTGGGGAATGGTTGGACTCAGTGGTCTTGGGGGTCTTTCCAATCTGAATATTCCTGTTATTCCATGATCCTGTGTATCTTGACAGGCAGCTCCATTACCATGTTCAGCCTTGGAGCATCCCAAGCCCTCCTGCAAAGAGGATCAAGGGCAGCGGCTGAAAAAAACCCTCCTGGCCTGCAAAGCCCCTCTGGCGTATCCATATTTTTTTCCTGGCAAATAATGTACTAATAAATCTTACACTCTGCACCTAATTTCCACCAGGCAGTTTACACCAATATATTTCTATTAACGTGTTTTGAAAAACATGCCTCAAACTTGCTTAAAGCAGCTGTTTCAGAGAGATTCTGTGTGGAATTCAGCTTCATGTGGATGTAAAATAGATGTGACAGCTGTGCTTTTACACAAGCCCCACTAAACCATGGATCACAGCAGAAAAAGGTCACACTTGACATTTACATGCAATATAATAAATGTGTATATATAATCTGTACAATAGACATAGAAGGACTAACCTTTTAAAATGAATGGGCTTGTGTTTACTCCCAGATTGATCTTAGACGTGTTCCTAATGAATATAGAAAATTTTATGATGAAATTTTTCCTTAATTTCCCGGAGAGAATTTCTCTCTGGGGACTGGTGGAAGGGGTTGGTTTGCCATAACAAACACCCTGTGCCAGACAGGACTAAAATAAATTCCCATCCATCTTTTTAAACAAGTAGGCCCTGGAAAGAAACGCCAGAAGTGGTGGTGGCTGCTGAATTTTTAAACAATTAATAGGTTACCTTGTTAAATAAAGGTCAAAACAACTTTCAGAATAACTTTACCATTACTTTTACTCATACTGGCCAATAAAATGATTAATATATTCTCTGTTAATTGGGAGCAAACAGTGAAAGAACATTAAATCTGTTGCATCTGAAAAGCAAAATTTTGTAGATGAATCCGTGGAAAATTCCAGGTGGAAAAGACAGGAGAAACCTTTTCCTCTTAACAAGATAATTGGTAAAAATCTCTGCACTGAAATTTCCTCTTCTTTCTACCCCTTCCACAAGCCTTTCTGCACATGTGTGACTCCTGGCCTGATTCTTTTCCCTGCGGAATATGTGGATCAGCACTATTATGGTTGATAAGACCCTATAAATTTGTCTATAAAGTAGATTGAAACCTTCAGACAAAGATTTAGGGGAAAAATAAGCTGCTCCTTTGTTTTGAGTCTCACCATGCTTTTGTCCCTGATATTAACCTCTGAATTTCAGTGATGGCCTCAAATGGAATTCTTTAATTCCAGCTCCCATTTAAGTCTGGGAACACCTCAGGAAAGGTGGAAAACCAGACAAGCACAGGACTCGGTGAGTGCAGACCTGCTTTAAGAACAAAAAGTTGATTAATAATTTCACCTTTGAGAGAATTCCTGGAATCTTCAACACTCCATCTCAGGAATCTTAGAACTCCACAGGCTCTGCCTAATCTGCAGTGCCCTGGGGATTGCCCTTCATTCTGAAGTGAAATATTTGGGCTTAATTTTTGGGAGATCTCCTGAAAGTGACCTACCAGATGGGATTTGGAAATCTGAAACGCTCTGCACCAAATGAACTTTGCTGCTGCAAGCAGAGATTCAAGGCCTGTTTTGGCTTCCCAGGCTTGGTATTTATCCCTTGCCAGCTAAACCTCACAAGTTGTGACTAGTGGTGGTTGTGATCCCCTGTGGTGATGTCCTGTGCCTGATATTCAGGATAAAAGAGGTCCTTGGAACGGAATGCTGAACATTCTTTGTTCTGAAATCTCCTGTACCCCCCAGCTTTGTCAAGGACAAGAATTCCTTTGTAGGTAATAAAACAGTGCAGAAAAATCCTTTTCCTTTCCCCCCAGACTTTCCTTAAAACAATTTTTTTCTCCTTACATTTCCATTTAAAATGGATCTTATCTCCTAACAAGGTTTTTCCAGCAAAATGGTGGAGAAACTTTTCCAATGAGCCTCGAGATGGAAGTTCTCAAACCTGCCCACACCCCACAGGCTCCAGGGCCCCTTTTAAACTCCGTCTGCTCCAAGTGTGGCAACTACTCCCGCACCATGGAAAAGAAATGACCCAATGTTTGCTGCCTACACCCAGACTGCCACGGCATGACAGTGAGGAAAAGCTGTTTTTAACAGCTGGAACTGGGAAGGGAGGTGAGGCTGGAGGCAGAGGCGGGATGTTCCAGATGGAAAAGCTGCATGGGAGGAATACTTGGCGTGAGGAACACAGTGACCAAACTGCCTGGGAGGAAGGCTCTGATGAAATGGGTCAGGAATTACATGGAACAAGGCCGAGGGCAGCTTTAACTCTATTTTGAAATTCCTGGAGAGCCACAAGGACTGTGCGAGGACAGTGGTTTCCACACACAGAGGCAGCAACTGGATTGGGAAAAATTGGATTTTGAGGAAATTTTTGCTCAGACTGTCCTTTCAGTCTGGAGAGGAAGAGGGCACTGAGCTGGGGATAGATCCCGGCCTGGATAGAGGAATTAAAAATAGCAAAATACAACATCAAAGAACACTTGGCAAAAGGATAGGGAAAGAGAAAAGAAATGGGAAGTGGAAATGAGTCAGGAGGGAGGAAAGAGAGGACAAATGGGAAGAAATCTGGGCTTATAAAGGAAGGGCAGGCTCTGAGATGAAAAAAAAATGGAAAATAGGGGAATTAAAGAGAGTCTGTCTTAACAAAACAATGGCAAGAAGCAGTGCCAAAAATATGCTCATTCTTCCATGAAAAATTTGGAATTGCAACTTCATCTTTATAATTTGCTGATTCAACTGCCCTAGGTGAGTTAATAAAAATAAAGGAATAGGGGAAAAATATTAATGAAATGGAAAAGGAAAGCTTTTGACAGAGAGGGGAGAAAAGAGAGATAAGAGGAATATTGGAATTACAACATGTCCCAGTCTGAGCATGGGTTGAGGAGCTTGAATAACAAAAAACCTGGATGCACAAGCCCCCTCCATGCCAACACCCCACTTATCAGGGGGATTAGCAGCTGTCCTGGGGTTTTAATTCCAGCCCATAATAAAAATGTTTGTTTTTCCATCCCTTGACTACAATAATAACGATTCTGGTTATTGGAACTAGCAAAGCCTCCCCTCTCCTGCCTTTGCTGGGAGCTGTGCGCAGGGCTTGGAACGCATTCCCTTGGTTTTCCCTGGCTCCACACAAACTCCCGCTGTGTGCGCTCCAGGAGGGAGAGGGGCAGGGCAGCCTGACAAACAAATTTCCCTCAAGCAGCTCTTTTCTGGGAGCTGTGCTGGGATCTGCAGGGGCAAACAGCGACGCTGGAGCAGATTTTCCACCCGTGTCTGCTGGCACCGCTCCTTCCACTCCAGGAGTGTTTTCTCCAGTTGTGGGATCTGCTCCATAGGGAGCAAACCAGCACTCTGGGCTGTGGGTTTGGGGAGCAGCACAGTGGGAAAAGCCGGGAGGACATCGGGAGAGGGGGTTTTCCTCAAAGGTCACACGCCTGCTTCTCTGCAGGTGTCTGGGATGGTTTGGGTGGGAAGGGGCCTTAAAGCCCATCCAATTCCACTCCCTGCCATTGGCAGGGACACCTTACAGTAGCCCAGGTTGTTCCAAGCCCCATCCAGCTGCTGTTTCTTTGATGTTGAACCACAGAAGCAAATCAACACCAGCAGAAATGATTTAGGGTTATTAAACACCCACTAAACAAACAGGCGACACTGGCAGAGGCACAGGGTGGTACTGGCACCAGTGACCAGTCACTAAAATTGACGTCACTTTAATTGGAGAAATTAAGTCTGGAGATTTTCTTCTGGGTTCAGTAATATTCACAGAACTCTCTGCCCCTCTCAGTGGTTTTCAGTCCTACTTCACTGGTGGTGAACTGGTGGTGCCTTATAGCAAAAAAAAAAAAAAAAAAAGAGATGTATTAAGAAAAAAATACAGGTACTTGGCATCTGTACGGACAGGCCAGCATGGACTGGGAGGGAAGCCTGGCAGGGGATGGCAATGCAGGTGGAGACCAGATTTTGCTGTCTGTGCCTCTTTCTCCAAGCAGGATCCAGAACCTCCAAGAACCCTCACTCCAAACCAGGAATTCCTGGCACAGACCTGCTCCCATAAAATCCCAGTGAGCATCAGCCCCCAATCCACAAACATGCTGGCACAAAGTCACCATAAAAACCAAACTAAAAGCCCTCTGCAGTCCACAACAAACACTGCTGGTGTTTATGGCTGCTGGAGGTGGAGAGGGATGAAGTTCAGTACTGGGGAACACCTGGTTTATGATACCTTCACTCGTTATGTGGCAGAGCCCACAAGCAAACACTGCATGTCCTGACCTCCAGCTGTTTCCACACCTCCCTCTGCCCCATCCTGCAGGTTGCAAGCACAACAGGGGCTGTTTGGAGAAGGGATTGAAACCCTGGCCCACTGAAGATCTTCCTTTGAGCAGGGAGAAAAAGCTGAACTCACCCTCATCCCTCTCCTGTGCAGGAGGGAGGGCTGAAGTTCACACTTTTCCAGTGGATACCTGTAAAAACCTGGAGTAGGGAAATTGTTCCTCACTTCTCTCAGCCCCAGTCTGGAGCTGCTGTCACAACCATGTGAGGAAAAGGCTGTGGAGCACTGCCTGGTCCCTCCCACCTTCTGCAAGGTCTTTCTGCTCTGTTTCTCTTCAATTTATTCAGCAAGAACCCTGATAGGAATCAAACATCTCATTTCAGTCCAGTTCCAAACACTGGCTCTGTGTAGCCATAAATCTATACCTCTTGCCTCAAGCCAAGAAGCAAACAAGGAAAAAAAAAAAAAAAACCCAGGCTGAAGGACTCTGTTCCTCAAGAGGAATAGGCAGGTCCAAGCAGAGGCCTTGGGAAGCAACGTGGCACCCGCTGGGGCTTCTGCTCCGGAGCAGAACGTTCAGCTGGGGAAAACAGGATCTCCTTGTGGAACGGAGCCCATCCTGCCTTGCTCCCTGGTGTTGCAGCATCCCCAGAGCCCAGGGAAGGTGCAGCAGCCATGTCAGCAGTGGGAAGGCTCAGGAGCAGGAGCAGAGCTGCTCCCAGGTGGGTACAGGGACAGTTCTCCAGCTGACCTGGTCACAGCGACACCACAGCTAGGGCAGGTCTGCTTACCTGGGAGTGTGCTCACAGTTCCAAGGAACTGGAGCCTCAGAAATCAAAACAACCATCATTTAAATATATTAGAGCTGGAGATGCTTGTCCTTGCTCTGGTGATGAAAGGAGGAAGCCAAAATAAGTTCATTAATAAGGCTCTTATAAATCAGAGTGAAGGTGTTTAACAAACTGTCTCTGATGTGCTCTCCTGCTGCTCTGCATGAGGAGAACATTTCCAGGATGCTGCAGAAGCACCTGAATCCTGTGTTTTTATCCCAAAGAGGTCTGGGCAGAGCCTCATTTCCCTGCACACAATTCAGCTGAGAAAGGTCTTTGGAGAGCAGAACAGGCACCAGAGTCTGTAGAACAGAGAGGAGGGGAAGGACAAAAAAAAAAAAAAGAAAAAAAAGAAAAGAAAAAAAAAGAAAGCAAGCAGAATAAATCTGAATTTTAACAAAATTACAGCCTGTATTCAAATCTCCACATTTGGAATTGATTTTTTTTTCCTCAGACAAAAGGCTGAGGGTTCAGTTGTTGAAACGCTGATCTCTTTTTTGACTTGTTCTGAAGGGCATATCCAGGGGAGCTGCAGGTGAACCCTCAGCAATGAACGACTGATAAAACCTTAAATATTCCTCTGTCAGGTGTAATGTGATGCTCATCCCTTTGTTTGGTCTGTTTCCTTCCTGCTGGGCACTTGGAGCAGGTTTCCTACCTTTCCACAGCTTCACTTGTTTTTCTAGCTGCTGCCCTTGTTTTAACTCCCCCCACCTCACTTCTAGGCAGTGAAGACCCTTTTCACCAGTGAAGATCCCTTGGCACCAAAAATTTCCCTCAGCCCCGTGCATGGAAGGTTTGATGTCCTTCCCTGGGCTGAGAGAGCTGGAAGCTGCAGCACCTTCGGGAAAAGCCCGTGCTCCATGATCTCCCTGATCCCTGTCCACATGGGGCTTCAATTGTTTCACTCCAGTTCTCCATTGTCTTTCTTCAGAGCTCTATTTCTTTCCTATCTGGCATTTTCCTCCCTGTCCCCAAACAACCTCTTTTGCTTGCTCTCTCCTACAATAAGCCCATTCCTCGTGATTGTTTCCATTCCCTTTTTTTGTTTTATTTTTTATTTCTCACTTGATGGAGGCCTGGGGGCCCCTGCTCTGTGCTGGGGGCTCCTCTTACAGCCACAAAGATGTTGGAGCTGGAGCAGCATCACCTTCCCATTGGATCGGTGTCCTCAGCACTGCAGAAGGGACTCTCTCCACCCCAGTGAGCATTTTATATCTGATATATTTTGTATCAGTGCAGAGCTATGAATCAGGTCTGTGAGACAAATAAGAAGCAGCCACACGGCATGAGGCAGTTGGGAGCACTTCAGGCTAAAGAGAAAAAAAACAACCAACCCACCCAGAAAAAGGCAGAGATGCAGCTGTGAAGAATTCAAATATTGGCTCCTCCAGGAAACCTCCACGTTGTATCCATTACTGAAATCTAGTTATTTGTTTGAGGCTAATGATCTCCAGTATGAGATTGGCATGGATCTGGTTTCCCACCCTCAGAGGGAAGGTCCAAGCACTGATGTTCCACGTGAGGTGGTGGCACAAGGAGCATTTCTCAGCTGGCAGAGCAGATCTTTGGGAGAGAGCCTACAACTAGAATTATCGAGGACACTTTGAGAGAGAAAGAAGAAATAAGCCCCAAACTGGCCTCTTCCCACCTTCCCCATCTTCTCTTGCTATGAAAACTCCTCCTTGCTGCTTTCCCCGCTGCTGTGCCTGGTGCTGGAGGCTGCTGGGAGAGGGGAATTTCAGGGAACCCTTCCAAAGGCTCCACTCCAGGAGTGCTGGCTTTGCCATTTCTCTGCTCTGGAAAAGGGGCTGGTGGCTCCAGAAGCTGCACATGGGGCCTGGAGCAGCTGCCAGCTGAGGTCATCCATGGGGATTGATGTGGGGATTGTCTGTGCTCACTCCAGCAGTGAGCTTTCCAATCACTGTGAAAAAAGCAGAAGGAATAAAGGGGGGGGGTGGAGGCAGAGTATAGAGCTGTGACATTTCCTGGAATGTCCCTGAAGCTGTCTCTGCAGGGCAATGCTCCTGGTCCCCCACCCCTGGTGCTCATCCTGAGCTGGTGGTCAGCTCAGGATGAACTTCTCCGCTGGAAAAGGTGGTGGAGAATGGTCTGGTGCTCCAACATCAATCCCTGCCCCTCTGCTTCATTGACACACTAGGAATAAGTAGCTTCCCACTTCCCAGGGCAGTCAGGAATCCCAACCTGTTAGGGGTGAGATAAGGGGTGAGATGAACATGGTAGGACAGGGATAGATTTGTGTTAGAGCTGTGAGAGGGGGATGAGAAGCTCCTGTGTGCTGGGAAAGGATTCGGGACCCCTGATCCCAGAGTTCCTCTGCCCTGGTGAGGGACGGGGTGGCTGAACCCCAGCAATGGCATTTACCCATTCCCACCTCCTGAGACAAAGTGTTTGCACCACCTCCTTCAATAAAATCTTGGAATTACCCTCTTTGATCTTAATCATGCTCAGCTCTTCTACTGGAGCCAAGGGAAAGCCTTGTCTTGGAATATTTGTACCTGTGGATGGCCTCCTGTGACCGGTCACCCTGGAGAGCCACCAAATCCTTCCCTCAGTGACACATGTGGCCTCAGTGCCCGTTCCACTCCAAAAACAAACACACATTTTGAGAGAACTACAGGACCCTTGTTTCATAAAGAAATGAAGCAATCTCCTTTTCACTTCTCCTCTTTGCTGTTACTTCATCTTTTCTCCTCAAACGGCGCCAGCAGCGTCCGCGGGCAACACGTGTGGTACAAGAGCAGGGCTGGCCTTTTGTCACCGTGTCACTCAAGAAAGTTTGTTAATCTCTGCTCTTATCAAAGGTTACTGGGCATTAAAATCCTCCTTCTGATGGATAAAATGCTGTCAGCATCTCCTTGGGGGCCCTGACCCCTTAACTTTGGGAGAGGGGACAGAAAATGCCTCACCAACATTAGGGTCTTGTTCAGTGTTATCTTTCCACCACTGCCCCTGGTCTTTCTATTGATGTGTTTCTGTACTAAATCTAGCAAAATCAATCAATTGAAGTCTTTAAATATAGATCCCTCCATCCAGAAGTTGTCCAAACTGTGTTTGTGTGAGCTGGGCTGGCAAAAGTGATGCTCTCCTGTGGTGTTGCTGCACTGAGCTTAAGGAAAAGCCTCTGAAGTTTAACATGAAATAGAAAGAAACAAAAATAGTCCCCAATTTACTATTTTCTCAAACAGCCCCAAATCTCCTCCCTCTCCCTACAACCCCTGCAGTTTGTATTGATATAATCCTTGTAGTTTGGATAAAGAGCTGGTATTTTGTAGAAATTTCAATTTTCCAGGGAAAGAAGGGGCTGAAGAATTTACATACTTTTTCTTGTAATTCAATTACATTTGAGGTTGAAACTTCAGCTTTAACTTTTCGTTATCACTCTCCTTGGTTCACAGGAGGGCAATATTTTCCTGGCTGTGTTGTTTTTTCCAGATTTGTTTGCTTACAAACCGTATTTCTACTTTTCCCAACTTCCTTCTAAGAGTAATTTTAGGCACAAATTGTGCCCACTCTGAGTATGAAGTGTAAGAGCTCCTCCTCCAGCAGTCCTTGTTGGAGCACAGTTGTTTCAGAGGGACATCTAGGAGAAATAAACAGGGGAAAAATCAAAATATACTGCTCTTGAGGGGTCAGTGCTGGTGGAGGAGACTAAGAGCTCAGGCAATTCACTTGAAGCTGAGGAGGCTGTGCCTGACTTTACATAAACTCAGTGGAATATTGGATGTTTGCTGAGGTTGTTTCACCAGCAGAATTCCACCATGGGAGAGAGTTACCGTAATCAGACATTTAATTTGAGTTAAATAATTGGTGCCACTCTTTATGGCTGTGGAGGCTCCTGCTCAGCACTGCCCAGTACCTCCAGGATCCTCTGCCATGTGCAGATGCACCAGGGACATTTGCTGACCCTCAAAAGAACCTCAGATTCTATTGATCTGTTTTAGTTTTTATTACAGGGTGAGCAAACTCTGCCTTCAGCTGGTGTTAGTGGCACAATTTGTATCGGAACAGATAGATCCCAGGAGGATCCTCCTGATAAATCCACAGAGGATCTACCCCCGGAGCTGAGGATGTGCAGGACTGTCCCCCTGGGCTTTGACATCAGTTCCTCAGCACCTCAGTTTCATTACTTCACATCCTTGAGGGCTCTTTTTCCTCCCACAGGATATGATTAACCCTGACTGGAGCCATCATGCTGCATCCCGAGAGGAAAATCCACCTGAGCTCAGCCTCTGCCCCCCTTGAGTCCTGCCCAGCCTGGGATTCCTCATGCACAGCTCGGGAATCTTCTCTGGGACACATCCAGGCCACCTCAGCACTGGGGCTGGGCTGCCCTTACCAAGGGGTCTCAGCCTTGCTCCAATCTTTTCTCTGGAGCTGTGCACCACAAGTTCTTCCCCACAGGTGAGGGTGCTGCTCCAGGTTTGTAGGGAAGTGGCTTCCCTGCCCTTCCCACCTGAGTACCGGGAATCGGCAAGGAGGAACCCAAAGCAGCTCTGGAGCCCTGTCAATCTCTGGCACAGTGATTCGGGGTGATGAAGGACATGAGGAGTGTGGGAGGAGATGCCACAGACAGGAGGCAGCAGTGCAAGGCCAGTTTGAGGGGACTTACCATGCCACTTTCCTTGAAAATTCGTGGTGAAAGGGCAATGCAACATTTTCAAGCCCTCACTCACGTAAGCAGCTTCCTGCCATGAGTAACATAGGGAGGACAGGGCAGAGAGAAGGGGCTGTCTCAGGGTTTCTCAGAATTGAAATACAGCCTCTCTGATCCTGGGACAGATGCAATTCTAACAGTCCAGCCACAGGCTGCCTTTTGCAATAACTGCTCTCAAACCCAGCTTCGAGCCAGCCCACTGCAGCCGACTGGGATGGTCAGACAAAACACCTGCAGGAACCTCCTGTCCTGTGTGTCCCCACAGCTGGGACATGGTGACACTCTGCTTCTTGTCCTTGAATCCTTCAGATGTTACTGGGGGCCCAGGGGCTGCGGGGAACCTAAGAATCACAAAATATACTGACCTGGAAGGGACCCACAAGGATGCGAGTCCATCCTCTGGCCCTGCACAGACACCCCAACAATCCCACCCTGTGCATTCCTGGGATTAGAGTCCAAACCCTCCTGGAGCTCTGGCAGCCTTGGGACTGTGCCCATTCCCTGGGGAGCCTGGGCAGTGTCCCAGCACCCCCTGAGGGAAGAACTTTTCCCTAAAATCCAGCCTTGACCTTCCCCTGACACAACTCCATCTGTTCCCTGGGTCCTGTCTCTCTCAGAAGGAGCAGAGATTGGAGCTGCACCTCAGCTGCAGCTCCTGGGGAGTCTCCCCCGTCCTCTCTTCTCCAGGCTGCACAATCCAAGTGACCTCAGCCTTGCTGAAATGAAACTCAAGCAGATCACCAGGGAGTCATGCTTCTCACAAATAAAAGGATTTTAAAGAGGCCAAACCCAAACCAAACTCTGTTTAGTCTTTGCCTCCCCCAGCAGAGACCTTGCAGCAGTGGTCCTGGAGTTGGAGTTTTTATTCATTATCAAAAATGTGGGGGTTTGCTACCTCATTCCTTCTATCCCTCCCAACCTGGTGAAGATCCGTCAGGAATTTATTCATTGACCTAACAAAGGGCCCTTGGTTTGCTCCCAGGGCAGCCTGCTTTCCTCTGAAGCATAAGAAACCACACTGACAAGAGCAAAACAGGCACATTTCCCCCTCCAGCCAAGTCTGCAAATATTCCAAAGAGTTGCTTGTACATGTGGCCGCTCGCAGGGCTGGAATTAAGAGTTTGGGAGAAGCAGGGTTGAGTTCCCAACCTTGCTGATCCCAAGAGGGATTTGCAACCCCAAGTGTCAGGCTGGGCTTTTCACCCCTCAGGTTTGGTTTCAGGAATGTTTCTAAGACATTTTATTGCTTGCTGAATGTTTCTAAGACATTTTAGTGCTGATGGTATTTCAAAATCTGATGGGCTTTCCTCCATTTTTACTCCTTAGGTTTTTCTCCCTGTAATTCTGTGAAGGAGCAGGATAAAGAGCCTGGTGTTGTCCCTCCTGCCATGTGGGAGAAGTCCCTCTCTTAATGTCAGACCACAGTGGAGATTGGGAAAAATGCTAATTTAAGATTCAGCTTGAGAATTTACTCCTGCTTAAGGGACGCAGAGCTTCTCAGTGCCCAGATCCCTGGGGAATCCAGGCAGTGGGAATGGATTGAGTCCCTCCAGCCCCAAAATATGTGCTCAGGAATGGGGGGAGGCAGGAGGCACCATGCTCAGAGCAGGAATTAGAGGAAATCTTTCTTTATTGCCAGTGCTTGTACTTTATTCCTTGTTAAAACTGAAGGGCTGCTGGCTTCTCACATCCTGCAGGAATTTTATGGGAAAGCAGTTTATGGAATTAGGGTGAGCATGTCCCATGTGCAGCTTCTGAACCCCCCAGCTGTGCCCGTGTGGCAGCTCCCTTTCCTTTGGTAGGAGACAGGCAGGACCATTTCATTCCCACATGGATTACCACTTTCTTGCAGAGCCTTTCACCCACAGCTGTACTGGTTTGGCCAGAAATAACCCTCCCAGACACACCCAGGCCACACTGGCACGAGGAGGTGATGCCCAAAGGCTGGACCTCCCACAGGATGCTCTGCAGGCCCATAATGGGACAGTCATCCTATGGAAAATCAGCTTTTTTTTAGGCAAAGTCGATGGTGCAGTTGGAGCCCAAGGCAGGAGGAGATTACTGGGTCCTTCTACAGCTGGGTCCTTCCCAGCTGGAGCATCCATCCTGAAAAAATAGGAAAAACCAAAAGGAGATAAATTTGTGAAATAAAATACAGGCAAGGGTGGGAGGGGAGGAACGAAGGGGTCAACACCAGAGGAAACAGGACAATGTGACAGGGGAGGAACTGGGGCTGTGCTACAGAAAAGAGGAAACCTCGGCAGCCACAGGTGGCGGCTCCGGGAATCGCTCGGCACTAGGGGACACCATTGGACCAAAAACTGCAGCAGAAAATAACCCCAACCCACTCACTTTCGTTTCCTGTTCGTCTCTGTCACCGCACCAGGGTCACACTTGGTCCCCTCTTCCCAGCTCCTGTCGCGTTGTAAAGCCCCTAAAAACACAACAGTTCCTAACTTGCCCTATCCCACTGACAATCCCTGTTTCTCTGCACAGATTTCTCTCCAGGTTCTTATTCCTGAGCAAAACCTGACCAGGATTTCCTGCCAGGGTGGCACTTTTCTGTGTCCACAGGGCAAAGGCACACACAGGGACATTGCCTGTCTGTCACCTGCAGCTGATGGCACAGTCCCTGCTCACCCCTCTGGGCTGGAGCTTTATAACCAAACACCCCCCTGCAGACCCTGCACCTGCTTTGGGGAAATCCAAAGAGAAAACATTCCCAGCAGATTTTTCTGTGGGTTTGTGATGTGTGACCACACAGAGCAGACAAAAAAATCCCCCTCACCAAGAACATCCCTGCCCTCCAAGTGTCTCCCAAGCATTTTCTGTCTGTAAATCCCAATTTATGCATGTTCCAGCTGCTTTTTGTTGGGCTGCTCCACCACTGCAAGGTCTCCCAGGGCCATCAGAAGTGTTTTGGCTCCAGCAGGTCCCCAAGCAGCAGCTCCAGGTGGTGGCTGAATCCTGGGAAGTCAGGCTATGGCAAAGTCCAGTTTGGCTGGAACTAAAAGGCTCCTCCAACATCTCAGCAACATCTGTCCTGCTCCAAGTGTTTATGACACCATTTTAAAATATTATTATTAAGCAAATATTACACTCTGGTGCTGTGTGCAAGTAAAGTTTTATTGTAGGGAAGAAGAATCTGTAACAGAGACTTTCAAACAAGCCACAGAAAACAGCAAATAAAATTTCACTTGCAATCTTTTAATTTGATTTTCAGTAAAGGTTTTTAAAACAGGCTATTTTTTGCACAAAAAAAGAAGAAAAAAGCTGCCATATCCTTTGCCATTATCATCATCTCATTCAAATAAAAAAGGCAAAAGGTTAAAAAATACCTCTGGTACAATAAAATGCTTTGCAATATACACACACACAGATATATAAACACTTAGCTTTACTGTACAATATTTTAAATTTTGGGAATGGGCATGCTATTCCTGCATATTCTGAATAAAAATCCATGAGAATTTTTATTTACAGTTTCACAATGCCTTTAAAGCCTGGAGACTCAAGTGGATTATTCAGTGCTGAAAAGAGTTTTAGCCAATTCATCTGTATTTTCCCCTGAACAATTTTCAGTTCTGGCTTTGAACCCTTAGCTCTGCCCCCCTGGGGATTTATAGGGTCTCTAACAGCAGCAGCTTTCAGCCCTCAGCTACTTTGTCCTTCAAATTTAACAAAGGAATTTCAGATCTCATTGGAAATTCACATCCATCATTTGTCCTGTAGGTGAATTTTGTATTTAAAGTGTCTTTTGCTGAGCCAGAGCTGTGGTGTAAGGATAGAATTCACATTCTAGTTATCTGTACAGATAATTTCTCCATCAGATGCCTGTCCAAGCCAAACTCCTTTTGCTCACTGTTATTCTTCACTACTAAAATTGTTTTCTTTATTCAAGATAACATTGAGTAATTTCATAAATATCATATCCAAACACACTTGCTGTTCATTTATCAACTCCTTCTCCAACTGAGAGGTTTAATCCTATAAGAATTTTTATTTCTGTTGGGATGTGTCGCACATCTCCAGCTGGGCTCTGCTGCAGCAGAACTTGAGCTACCTTCCTGCAGATCCCCTGGAAAAGTACAGGAATGTTTCCCTCCATCCAAGAGTTTGAAGTTTTTCTTTACAGAAGAAAAAAAGCCCAATGTTTTTGCAGATTTTAAATCTCCAGCTCTTCCTAAAAATCTTTCCAAGGGCCTCATGTTGCCTTTTTGCTGCCTTTGTGGCAGCAAAAGTGAACACTCTGGAAGAGGATCAACTGAGGTGAACACTCTGGAAGAGGATCAAACATCCCAGAGAGCTTTATTTTTATTTCTTATTAATTTAACACCTTTGGCCAATAGTGAGAAAGGCAAGTCTGCCTCTGAGCACACAGAGTGTGCTCATCATCCCCAAAAAATATCCCCAAAAACTGAAGTGATATTCTGAATCCTGCAGCCATCACTCCAGGACCAGTTCCTGAAATAGTTTCCCTCTTATCCTTATTCCTAAGTTGTCCTGCATAGTAGGATACTGAAATTTTACAACTGACCCCATGGATTTTTCTAGAAATTGGGAAAGTACTGGCAAATCTGCTGCCCACCAAAGCATCTTGAGCTACTTAGGGGGGATGGGAGAGGGGCCCATCCCGATTTGCAGCCCAGATACAGCCCCTGGGAGCCTGAAACACACATAATGATCATACAAACTGAAATCCAGAGGCAGCTGGGAGCAGGGCAGGAATTATCATGGCCTCGCTGTATAAATAACTTGGCGGCTGTTTCAAGATCAAGTGAAAACTCTGCCCTCGCTGTTTGACAGGAGCTCCTCATGCACTGCAAGCTTTGTTTATATTTCCCACTGGCTTGGGGAATTAACACTCTTGGAAAGTTGTGGAATGAAGCAAATGCCCAAATTAAGCCTTGGAAGGGGTTTGGGAGTTCAGCAGCAGCTCCACAGTCTGCTGGTGGTGGCTGCTCTGTCCCACGTGGCTTTGGGGGTCCCAGGGGCTGGCCAGCCCCAGCAGTGACTCTGCCACCAAGTAACACAAACCAGGGACTGTCCACAGTTATCTAACTGCAACAAAGGCTTGAAAGGCTCCATCCCATCTTCTGGAAGAGCTCTGACGGGAAAGTTTAACCTCCTTACAAAGGAGCCACAGCTGCCCTTCCGTTCTCCCTCTGGCTTTCTCCAAGCGGTTCCTCATCCTTGTCCTTCACCGAGATCTTTTTCCTGAGGGCTTGCGACAAGCTGGAGGAGGACGCCTTCCTCAGCGTGGTGAGTCTCTGCCGGAAGTTGCCCCCGGAGAAGAAGTAGAGGAGGGGGTCAAAGCAGCAGTTGGCGGCAGCCAGGGGCAGGGTGACAATGACAGCTTTCTGCAGGAACACCGTGTCCCCGCAGCCGGGGCCCCGCAGGCGCAGCGCGTGCAGGTGCACCGTGCGCAGGATGTGGTAGGGCGTGAAGCTCACCAGGAAGGTGGCGGTGACAATGACGATCATCCACACGGCCTTGCGGCGGTTGGCCTCGTTCTTCCGCAGGGAATTCCGCAGCAGGGTGCGGATGATCATGGTGTAGCAGATAGTGATGACGACGAAGGGGAAGATGAAGCCGATGAAGAGGGCGATGAAATCCAGGATCACCACCAGGTTTGTCTTCTGGGAGTTCTCGGGCGGCTCGAAGCACTTGGTCTTGTTGCCGTGCTGGTAGGTCCCGTTGCGCAGGAAGGGCGCGCTCGTCAGCGTGACGAACACCCAGATGCCGACACACACAAACTTCGCCTTCCTCTCCGACACCAGGCTGATGTTGCGGACCGGGAAGACGATGGCGATGCAGCGGAAGAAGCTCATGGCCGTCATGAAGAAGATGCTGCAGTAGAGGTTGACGTAGAGCGCGTAGGACGAGAGGCGGCACAGGAAGTCGCTGAAGAACCAGTGGCCCTTGTGCACGTAGTAGATGACGCGCAGGGGCAGGGTGAGCACGCAGAGGAAGTCAGACAGGGCCAGGTTGAGCATGTAGACCTGGAAGGCCGTTTTCTGCTGGTAGGTGCGGATCAGCACGTAGAGCACCACGCCGTTCCCCACGAAGCCCATGATGCTGATCATGGAGTAGAGCGTGGAGTAGACGCTGTTGCGGAAGTCGTCGATGGAGTGGTGGTGGCACGACAGGTTGGGGGACAGCGCTGTCATGGTGCCTGGCTGAGGCAGCAGCTCCTTGGGGATGATGTCAGGCCTGAGGGGGAAAACACAGAGGAGGTAAGGCAGCACAGGAAAATAACTAACCATGATGGAATAAGAGGAAAAACCTGTCATCTCTCTCAGGAGAGAGCTGAGAAGGGGTGTGGATCTGAGCCATCCCCACTCCACCTTTCTTCACCAGGCACCAAGAGCTCGTTATGAGGGACAAAATGTGGCAGAGTCATAAAATTGCATCACAGCGCCATGGGATCCTTAACCCTTGAGATCAGCAAGTCCAACCATCAAGCAGCACCACCATGATCACCACTAATTCACGTCCTCAAGTGCCACATCCACACTTTTTGGAACATATGATGGCTCCAGCACCTCCCTGGGCAGCCTGTTCAGGGTTTGATGAGCCTGAGTTTGATGTGAAGGAATTTTTCATAATATCCAATCTAAATCTCTCCTGGTGCAACTTCAGGCCAAATCATCAGGACATTAAATTACAAAAAAATCTCTTAACTCCTCACAAACTGAGGCAACTGCTCAGCAAAATGGCAGAGAGGGATAACGAAGGTGACAAGACTACTATGGAATTTAAAATAGGAGGAGCAGTTTTGGACCCTAATTATTGTTCAGCTCTGATTTTCCTCTTTTTTTTTTTTTTTAATTGATTTTCAATTTCTAATGGTTCAAACACAGAGCCTCCCTTGCAGCCTGAGACCATGAAAAGCTGCAAGATCAGAACTGCAGGACAAGAGCCAGCTGAAATAAAAGGACACCACATCAACAAAAGCAGAAGCTGGGTCAAGATCAGCCACGAGAACCCACAAATGTACCATGAATATGCTCAAAATTGCTGTTAAATGTATTTTCACCCATAAAAATAACTTTGCAGTACTTACTGCAAAATTCAGAACCACTCTGGATGTTCAAGCCTTCCACGTGTCAGTCAAATTTCAGCTACTTTGGAGTTTGTACCCTTTTAAAAGAGTGCTTTGATTATCTGCAATGCACAAACAAACCAAAGCTGAGCAGGTGTCAGTGAGGGGACTGTCCCCATCCCAGAGTAGAGGGGGTGATGTTCATTACAAATCCTGAACAAAGCCACCAGTCCACGTGTCAACGATCTTTTATGCTTTTATTACATTACAGCCCTAATTCCAGCAACCAGCCCACAATTTAAACAACCACTCGAGGTATTTGTCGAAAAGACAAGCAGGACTTGTTTTCTATTTTATTTCTAAATGCAATTTGAATTTTGCAACCAGAAGGAAACTGGTGTTGACAATCCAACTGCTTAAGCGTGAGAATCACACCCAGAAAAGCATCTATAAAAATCAACAAGAATCCCACAAAAACAGCATTTCCCGGCTGAGGCTTTACATTTGCATCATGAATTGAAGACAAACATCACTTCTGTCACTTTTTTATTTGTACATTCATGGTTCACTGAACGATTTGTGTGCTGGTGAATTCAGCTCACTGGGAATGTGCACAAGTGAAAGGGAATTGCAGTAGATGAGAATAGGTTCCCAATCCCTAAAAACCCTAAACTATTCTACCAGTCTGATGCAGAATGGGTAAATTTAAAGTTTGTCATGGAATTACAGATTACTTTTGTTGGAAAGGGCATTAAAGCATTCCACCCCTGCCATGGGCAGGGACACCTTCCACTATCCCAAGTCCCTTGGACACTTTCAGGGATGGGGCAGCTTCTCTGAGCAACCTGTGCCAGGTTCTCACAGGAAGGAATTTCCTTCCAATATCCCATCTACCCCTGTCAGCTGGGAAGTGATTCCTCATGTCCTGTCCCTCCCTTGTCCCAAATCCCTCTCCAGCTCTCCTGGAGCTCCTTCAGGCCCTGGAAGGGGCTCTGAGGTCTCCCTGGAGCTTCCTCTTCTCCAGGTGAACATCTCCAGCTCTCCCAGCCTGCCTCAAGAGCAGAGGAACTTCAGCCCTGGGAGCAGCCCTGGCCACCCCTAGATAAGACTCGATTTAATTACACAACCCAAAAGCACAAAGTCTCTGCTGTCCTTCGTTCCGAACACAAACACGAAGCATCCCCATCCCGAGGAACGCTCCGGGCTCTGCATTCCCCGTTTGGGGAAGGATGGGAATGCCTCCCCTCACAAACCACAGATCGGCTCTGCGAGGGGACGGAGCGGGGGCTCAGGACAGGAACGGAGCGATCATCATCGCGGCCGCTAATTAACGCCGCAGCTCATTAACGCCGCAGCTCATTAGCGCCGCGGCCGCGCCCCGGGGGGCGATTCAGCCGCTCAAACCGGGACACGGCACAACTGGGGGGCACCGAGGCAAAGCCCCCACCCCTCACCCCAGGACCCCCAGCCCCAGTGCAGCCCCAGTGCAGCCCCAGTGCAGCCCTTACCGGAGCGCTGCGGGGTCGGAGCGGGCACGGATCTGTCCCAGGCGCGCCCCCGCCGCTCTTAAAGCGGGGCGCGCCCCCGGCCCCGCCCCCCGCCCCGCCCCGGCCCCACCGGGACCCCGAAACTTTCAGCTTTTCCAGAGTTTTCCCACCGTTCTCGGAAACAGCACTTGGAAGCATCCCAGCCGTGCTCAATCCCCCCGGTCCGGTGGGAACTGGCGGGGTCCCCCTCCCTGCTTCTGTTCTGTGAGTGTTTTACTCCTGTTTGTAACTGGCAAGGAGCTCATCTCTGATATCAGAGTAAAAAACCTTGCTTAGAAACAGTTTTTAGGAAAATTTTCTGTGTTGGTCTCATCGGAAGGAAAACAGAATTCTCATGAATTTAGCATTCCCTTCTTTCAGCATCCCAAAATATGCTTTATTTTTCTGTTGTACGGGGCATTTGTCTTTTTTAAAAAAATTGTGACTTTGTCAAGACAGAAAGAAAACACCAAAAGAAAACCTCACCCCAAACCAAAAATAAACAAAACAAATCCCCTCAAACAAAGCAAAACAAACTCCAAGGCTATATCAAATGAAGCATTACTTTTCTCAATTTTGAGTATTTTAAGCATGGGCTGTCCCACTTTGAATTTTCAGCTTATTATTTGGCTTTCTTTTGAGTATAATATAGTATAATATGTATATATATATCAGTATAATATACCGTTTCCACCTTTTGCTAAGGAGTTAAGGAATTCTTCTATTCTCCCTTCCCCAGTTTTGACTGGAATGTGTATGGTGACAGGGGGCTGGGACCTCGCAGCTTTTGGCTTCTCAGTGGTAGTGGGGACCCTTTGGGGTAAGAAACCTTTATCCATGGTGGCAACAGCTCCAAGTGGCACTGGAGCATCTGGAAGTGTCCAAGACTGGGTTGGACAGGGCTTGGAGTACCCTGGTCCAGTGGAAGGAGTCCCTGCCCATGGCAGGGGTGGGACTGGATGGGCTTCAAGGTCTCTCCTCACCCAAATCATTCCATGATTAAAGCCAGCCCTGCTGAACTCACCACATGAGCCACTGTCCTCATGGACACCTCCCTGTCCTCACAGGCATCCCTGGTTCCCACCTCGTGCTGGCGTCCCCAGGCTCAGCCTGTCCAGTTCTGTTCCAAGTGCTGGCAGCAGTGACCCCACATTTCCCAGCTGTGAAGCCACACCAGCACAGCTCTCCCGTGTGTGACTGCCTGGGAGAATTCCCAGCCATTTTCCCTGCCCCAGCTCCATTTTTATGGCTGCTTTTGGAGTTTCCAAAGCCACGGTGCTGTGGACGTGGCAGTTTCTCTTTGACCTCACTCTCCATGAACAGTGAAGGTGTGTGAGAAGGAAATGCACCTTTTCCCTCTGCCCTTCCCAAGAGCTTCCCACCCTTCCTCACCTGCCCAGGAAGCCTGTCCATCTCCCAAGAGCTGCTTGGCAGCTTACTGGAAACAGTCAAATTGCAGGATCCTGGGATAATTCAGGCTGGAGGGACCTCAGGAGATCTCCAACAACTCCTGCTCAATCCAGGCCAGGCCAGGCTGCTCAGGGCTTTGTCCCACCTGATCCTGAAGACTTTCAAGGATGGAGGTCCAAGAGTCTCCAAGACTGGACAATTCCTTGCACTGCCTGCAATCTCCTGTGCTGAGAGCTGCCTCTGGAGTTTGTTTTAATTGTGGTGCAAATTCTGCTGTTACTCCATTCAGCCATTCTTCTGCTTTTTTGCTACCTTTTCTGGCCATTCCTTCTGCTTTTTGCTACTCAGTTATTCTTTCTCTTGTTGTTTTTCTTTTCTTTGTATTTTTTTTCTGTTCCTTTTTATTTTCTGCCTTTCACTCCCAAGAATAGAAAGATTTCTAGTTGCAAGGTCAGACTGAGGTTGATGTGGGATTGAGGAGGCTGCTGCTGCTCCAGATGTGCTGGAATTGCAGAGTTTTGGTGGGAAGGGTTTCCATGCTGAACGCGCGAGGAGTTCAGACTGGAGCTCTGACATGCCATGGCAAACATGACACATGGAATTTGGTGGGGCAGGACTGCAGTTCCTCCCTGATATATCAATGTGTGAGGAGATCCAGAAGAGAGCAAGGGGAGAGGAGGACTCCTAAAAGGAGTCTTGGATGAATTCCCAGAGGAATGAGGGCAAAGAAGACCCCCAACAAAGCAATCGCTTTCAGGTTGGGTAAAAGCCATTTGATGCTGAGGCTGTAACTCCTCTGATTCCCTTTCCAGAGGACAATGGGATAGGAATAAAGGCACAAATGAGGCTTTGAAAACCTGTCTGGGACCATCCAAATCTGGGAAAAGCCTGGCCATGCTTTAGGATTGTCAGTTAGCGCTGACGCCATTGCCTTCTCCCCCAGGACCCCAAAATCCTGCAACTCCAGCCAGATTCCAAGAAGTTGAGCCCTTCCTCAAGTATCCTGAATGCCACTGATCCAGCACACTGCTTATCTCTTTACTGCAGGACTTCCAGACAACTTCCTAAAATCCTAAACACTTTCAAGAGTGAATGAAAAATCCCTCCAGAGTTGGCAACTTCTGGCTGTTTAAGAAGGGGAGAGTAGAAAGGTGGGGTTTGGAGAGGAAACAAACGTCTTAACTATGTTGCATTTTCTTTCCTCTCCTGTGACTTCCAAAAATAAGTCCTTTCTCTTGGAATCTCCTGGGAGAAGGATGGTGTCCCAGCTCCAGACTTGCCCCAATATATTTGGAGTCGGCTGGGCTGTGTGACACTGCCAGGAAACTCCCAGGGGCAATGTCAGCTGCAGGATTTTTCAGGAAAAGCAGGACTGTGGTGATGCCTGAAATCAGGCATGGAGACCTGGGAATGCCCTGCCTGCCCTTGTTAGCTAGACTCAGCCAGCCACACCTGGAATATGCATGGCTTCAGTCATCATCCCAGGAATGCCCCTCCTGGAAGTGAAGTAAAGCACAGGAGGAAAGCAGAAGGGAAAAATAAAAGAGAGGGAAGAGAGTGGAAAGCTCTTGATGGGGGTTAATGAGAGGAGTTCATTGGAACAGTGCCCCTGATCTGGCAGGGATGAGCTTCCACTGCACACAGGTGGGAAGCCAGAGGGAATGGGGAGGTTTGGAGGCATCCCCCCAGTGTGAGTGGTGATGAAGAGCCTTTCAGAGCAATAAATTCCATGCCCTGAAGGCTGACAGCCCACAGTCATTCTGAAACAGGTGAGCTGTGCCCTGGGACATGCCAGGTCAGCCCAGGGCTGGCTGAGTCGTGTTTGGGTGACACAAAACCACACAGAGGAACAGGTGCTGTCAGCAGCTGCTGGGGAATGGCTTCAGCTCCCTCCTCCTTTGCTTCCCCTTTTTTCAAGGAGTCATTTCTGCTCCTTTCAAGGATGTGGAATCCCTTTGCTGTATCAGCTGCTGCATGGCTCCTTTCCCCCACTGGGGTCTGCTTCTCCAGGGGATCATCCCTTATTCTCATCTGAACTTGAGTCTGTTTGTTTCCTGGACTCAGCACAGGGAATTCACAGAATCACAGAATATTCTGAGCTGGAAAGGACCCACAAGGATCATCAAGTCCATCTTTTAAAGGAATGACTTATCCAGGGATCAAACCCACGCCTTGGTGTTATCAGCACCCAGCTCCAACAGAGGGAATCTGAGTTGTCGTCACACTTCCAGCACTGCCCCCATCCCCCCTTGGTTTTTAGGGATTGATATTAATGAGTGACCTGTGCTGGCAGCTGCAAGAAGCTGCTCCATCCAAAGCCATGAGGCCAACAAAACTCCCTATTCCCTGGGATTTTTGTGGGAAATTAGAGCTAAGGAACTTCCTGTGAAGGAAACTTAAGCCCTTGTCACTCAGCCCATCAGATCCTCCTGCAAATACAACTTTTTGAGTTGTGCTGAGGAAAGAGGGCTGAGGGAAGATGGCGAGATGGTTAGACACCTTCAGCCTGGTCTCCAGTCAACATTTTTTGAATGAAAGCACTTGTTCTGCTGAGATAAATAAAATAAGTCACTCCCAGGACTGAGTGCAAGGACCGCGTTCAGCCCTTGTTATCCTGAACATTTACAGAATGATGCTGTTCTCTCACAGGCACTGATTTCTCTCCAGAAAAAGAGGTGGGGCTGGAGATGGATGACAAATCTGGGAAGGACCAAAGCCATCAATCAGGGATAATTGATTATTTCAGTTTCACAGACGGGATTTCCTCTCAAGAACACAACAGGGAAAGTGTGTGTGGCCTTTTCTGGGAAGTGGAGCTGCCACGGTGTGGGGACAGCGCTGTCCCTGCTGCCACAGCTCCTGGTGCTGCAGTTCCACTCCTCCCTAACTTGAGCCACACTGGGTTTGGAGGGATCTTGGGGACAGAGGACAGACATTTTAGGTTCTTCTGCTAAAGAAAACTTCTAGAAAGGATGTTTCAATCAAAGGACAATTCGTGAGGCCAAACCTCTGGACAAGGACCCTGAGCTGTCCTGCTGTGGTCTGGTTGGTGAAGGAGCCAGAAAAGCACTAGAACTGGCCCATGTGCAATCAGCTGGTCACACTCTACGTGTGGTTTTATGAAAGAGAAGGCTTGGAATTGTGCATTTCCAGAGTCATTATGGGATGGCTTCACCAGGCACTGAACACCTCCGAGTCCAGCAGTGCTGGGTGCCAGGAAAAGCATCCCAAGTGCCTGAGGTGATCAAACACCTGAGAAAAAACTTAAAAGCCATCATCACAAAAATCTTTGAACTTCTGACTTGAAAAGCTGCATTTCTTTGGTTGGGTTTTTTTCATGGTTCCAACGTGTCGACCTGTGAGAAACAAAGAGCCACTCTAGCTGGAGATGCTGTTCTGATAGGGCCAATTGCTGCTTCCCCTTCCTGTTTTGTACGTGGAACTCAAAGGCTGCAGCCGATGGGGCAGATAGGGCTGGGTTTGAGCTCTGCCTCCAGTGTTTCACAGAGAAACCACTCAAGGAATGTGCAGTGTCCTTTTCAGCTGAAACATTTCCCATTCCTAATGGCTCATTTATGAGGAGCTGGGAAATTCTGTGAATTATCCTGGTTTTGTAGAACTGATGGGAAAGCTGTATTATATCCAGATCTCTCCAAATTACCCTTTCAACCTAATATTTTTTTCCAGAATAGGGAAGAAAGGTGCATTATTGATCCTTAGGCTGGAACTGGGTGGGAGGGTTCTTGCAAGTCACCAGTGACTGTAACCCTCCCAGCTGGGGGTACTTTTTCACCCACAAAAGTAACATTTTAACTCTCCAATGTTCGTTTTTTGACAGCAGTGTTTTCTCATAACAAAACCCATTAGAGTTCTTTGTCACTGGAAGATAAGAAAACAAACCGCCTCCAAGAAAACTCAACAGTACAAAATCCAACATTCCCCGTGAATTAATTTTGCTCTAATCTTCTTTTGGAAAGTAAACTGAAAAGCCAGAAACAGCCTTTGTGCATTGGTGTTCTCTTCTGGGAAAGGAATTGGAATAAACAGCCTAAAAATAAGTGGATTTTTGGCATCAATATTATTTTTAGGGCTTGTAGCACTAGGAAATTGTTCAAACCTAAACAGAGAGGCAAATTCATGTAAATCGTAAAACAACCAAGGTTGGAAAAGAGCTCAAAGATTCCCAAGTCCATCTATCATTGGAGACATTTGGAGCCTGTATTTATCTGGTGCATCTTGTGATATTAAATGGGTGCTCAGGATTTGAGGATGGCCAGAGAATTATCTGGGACACAGCACACATCCAGTATTTTCCACAGAATCCCAGAGATCATGTTTAGCATCTCGTGTTGGAATAAAACTGTAGCCCCTGCCAGAGGCTTTTCTCAGGAAAAATCCATCAGGATCACTGCCTTTCATTTGAACAGCTGTGTCTTAGTTGTGGAGATACATCCATGTGGAAATCAGATTTTCCTTAAAAGTTTTTAAGAAGAAATTCCAGGTCAATTAAACCTCCGCAATTAATCTTCGATGATCAAGCATACTTTGCCTTGGGATGAACTTTTAATTATTCCCATTTTATTTTATTTGCACCTGTGCTCTCTGTTCTCATTCACAGTTTACCCTGCAAAGACATGGGGAACACAAGGCCAAGACCAGCTTCCCAGGAGAAACCTCATTTTTCAACTGCTACACATTAACCACCAAGGGAACTGGAATCATGATTCAGGTTGGAAAAGACCCCATAGATAATTTATCCAGCCATGATCCAGCACTGCCAAGCCAAGACAACGTGCCCAAGTGCCATTTTATTTCTTTTTAGGATAATATTCCTGGATTTCTGGGCTATATTTGGGTGATAAAATGATCTATACCAGGAAGATGATCGTTTTACTGACTGGCAGGGAAAGCCCCATGTCCAATCTGAGATCACTTGGAGCAGCCATGGAGCTCAGTCCTGGGCTTTTAATTCCCAAAGGAATACAACAGGTATCAGATGGAGCCTGCATGAATGGGAAGAGAGATCAGATCTGGAATTAAAAACCAGCCAAAGTAACATGGGAAAAGCCTAACCAAGCTGTTGGAGAAAGGAGAAGGCAGGATGGAACCTGGGACTGGGCACACCCAGCTTCTTCAGCCAAGGGAAATGTCAGGGCAGCCAAAGCCAGCCCAAAAATTCAACTTTGGAGCAGAATAAATGGGAGCACACAGAAGCAACAATATTCTGGTTCCTTTTCAAGGAATTCTTCATTCCCAGCTCTTCAAGGGCAGGGTTTGCAATTGCAGCATGAGAATTGGAGACAAGAACTGAGCCCTCCAGATCTGGAGCATCAGATATGCAAAGCGTTTGGTTAAAAACACCATAGGAAAGGGTATCAGAAACTTCCTGCTCTTTGAGCACTTAAGTTCTCATCTTGATTTTTTTTTTTGTTTTTTTCTTGTTGACTTGAAAGGAAAAAGGCAAAGAGAAAGCCCTTGATGAGCAATGACTTAACCAGGCCCTTTGTGCAGAGCTGAGGGCAGATAAGGACAGCACACGTACCAGGAATTTGTGAAAAGATGTTCCTACATCACCAGGGCCCACCTCCAGCCCTCCTGCAGCTCTGCTTCTACAGCAGATTGCAGCAGATATCACCAGAAATCTTCATGAAATAGAAGTTTTGGTTTTAATTGTTACAACCTCTCATTTCCTGAATGTCACCAGTAGATCTGTCTGAAAATAATTCACATTTTCCATCAGATCGAGGAGTTGTGTGGTCTGTACCACCCTACAACACCACACTGAGCTGCTTTTGCTCCCATTGTTTGCTCCAAAACTTCTTTCCCATCTTTTCTGCTTGGATTTCATGACATGTGCTGTCAGGCCAGGCCAGCTATCAGCTCCTGATCAACCCAAAAATGCTTCCTCTGGGTCTGAATCATCCCTCAATTATATAACTGCCTGCTCTTATCTCGTGTGCTGAGAATGGCTCTTTGGGGTTTTTTTAATGCTCACTGAAGAAGGTTTTTACCCTTTTTCTGACATGATTCAACTGCTCTGTGCAGCCCAGACCCATAAAATGCCAGGAACAGGCTTTAAAATGGGATAATCACCTGGTCTGGGAAGAGACAGGGGAGCAGCCAAGGCAGCCAGTGGGAAAGCTCTCTGCCTAAAAAAAAAAAAAAAAAAAAATAAAAAAATATTTATATCATGAAAAAGATCATCTCCCTTATGATCATTGGTGTCTCAAATGGTGCCCCAGGAGGTGGTGGAGGCTGGGGACAATCCCAGTCCAGACTGGTGTCCCTTGGCAGTCCCTGCTGGGGACAGGCAGGACTGGGAACAACATTCTAAAAGTGATTCATAAGTGTTGATCTCCAGTTCAATCAAAGCAGCAATTAAATGCATAACTGAGTATTAATAACTCAAATATTTATATATAAATATATTGTCCTAAAGGTTTATGACCGTGTTGAGGCTGAGTTTGGGCAATTTCAAGGCCAAAGAGGACATGGCTGTTTCCATCCATCAGGACATCCCACAAAACACAAAAATTCTGCCAGCAAAGAGAAACTCTGATGGGAGGGATGATGAAGAGCTCTGATATTAGTGGAGCTTGTCCAAACTGGGACACGATTCTGTTGGAATTAATGATTTTTTTAACCCTTTCCAGTGGATTTCCAAGTGCTGAGAAGCAGGGAGCTGAAGGATTCCTGTAATTACCACCTGGTACAGCCTGGTGTTCATCACCCATTTTCAAAAAACACCTTAAACCCCTCTTGGTGCTGCTTCTGAGCCATCATTTTACGAGTTAGAGAGGTGCAGCTCACTCCAGTCAGTGCCACAAGCGGGTTTGGGTCTTTCCCCAGCTTTCCTTGAGCTCCCTAAAATAATTTTAATGAGATTTTGTTTCAATTTTGCCGCAGTCTGATGACCCACAGGTATAAATCACCCCAGCACAGCTCTGCCTGTTTAGTCTATCTGTGCATCAAAACCCTGTTGGCTTTGCAAGGTCAGGCTTGGGAGTGACCTTGGACTGACACCAGCCCCAGTCCCTTCTGGGGAGAATTCAGATTTCTGTGCAAACTCTCAGCAATCCTGGAGGTTTCTGGCTGACTCCAGCTCCCTGAAGACCCTACATCATCAAAGTTGGCCTTTTTTGGCCATCTGAGGTCCTCTGAGTCACATCAGCTTTGCTTCTGTGGAACTTCCAGGCTGACAGTTGATTTCTGCATTATCTTATAATTAATCCATCTGCATTCAAGTCTCTCTATTGCTTCAAAAATCAAATTTCAGCCTCTCATCCCTGCCTTTAAATATCATAACAGAATTATAAAAGCATCAGGGAGATGTTTTCCCAGCTCCCAACCTTTCCCTGCAGGAACCACAAGCCATTAGCTCAGCTGAAGGCTTGGCTTCCCTCGTTATTTATTTAGTTGTGCTTTATTCCCATTATTCTTTCTATCCTGTGTTTTCTTTCTGATTTTTCCCACAACGCTTTTTCCTGAGGCACAGCAGGACTCCATGGATCAGGAGCATCAGTATTTGCTTTTATTTTTGTTTTCCAGACAGATTTGGGAAGGAGTAGCTGGTGCAGCAAATCCATTGGACAGTGTCAGCACAGGCACCTGGCTTATCCCTGCCATGGATCAGCTCCAGAATTTCTGGCTCTCCACTGCCAGGAGCAACAGGTGGCTCACAGGTCCTATTTTCCATGTCCCACTGCTTTCTCCAAAAGGGAGGGAAGAACAAATCCCAAAAAAACTACAGAAAGCTGGGAATCCTTCAGCCTTCCCTGTGCAGGTTGTGGTGGTCACCATTGGCACTGTCCTGGGTTTGTGGGGACACAGGTGACACCCCCTGCAGCTTCAGCTGGCAGGGAAAGGCAGTTTCTTCTGAAAAACCCTCATGGGGCCCTAAAACATCCCACCAAACTTGTGGCAATGTCCCCAGATCTTTTATCAGCCTCAGCAGAGTTTGTGGCCTGCCAAGTGATAAGGCCCAGAAATCCTGATGCCAGCTTGCACTGATGACCAGAATCTTTAAGCAGAAACAAATATTTTTCCTCTATTTCCTCCCATTGCCCTGGGCCACAGGAGCTACAGATGTCCCAGCTCTTTGCCATAAACCCCCCAAACCCTAAACAGCCTTTTTCATCAAAAATCCAAACCCTAATTTGGCCTTTGCAGAGAATTAAGGATTTTCATGATCATTTTTCCGGGTTGGCAGCTTGGATCTCCCAAAGTTTTGCAGCAGCACACTTGGTTCGCTCTCTAAATCAGGTGGTTTTCTATGGAAGTTATTTTTATCCATCTCTGTGGTCCCACTAGGAAACATTTTCCTAATTTCTGTCATCTGTCCAAAGCAAGCACATTCACTGATATGGGAATTGCATGGAAAAGCACAGAGTTTGTTTCCTCTTTTATTCTTTCATGCAACAATAACACCTGAAACAGCTCCTAGGATTGTTTGTTAAAGAAATACTAAATTTTCCTTTCTGACAGCTTTTCCCCCACCAGCTGAAGATAACCAATGTTCATACGTGAGAGATTTCTGGAGGCAGGACCAGTAGTTCCTCATGCCCTGGTTTCAGCTCCCCGTGGAGGAAGGGTTGCTTTGTGTGATGATCCAGATGGAGATGGATCACTCATTGGAGCTGTCCCAGCTGTTTGGGATCCCCAGCTGGGCTCTGAGGGGGCTCTCAGAGATCCCTGCTCAGCACAGGCTTCACCTGCTCATATCCTGCCATGCTCCAGCCATTCCTTCACTGTCCTTTTCCAATCCCAAAAGCTCCTCTGAGAGATCTGGAGCTTTTCCAAAGACTTTGCATTTGCCCCCCTACCACTACAATGAGTGTTTGCTCTGCTCTCACTTTACAACATGGTGTAAAAGTTGGGGAAACCCTGCTCCAGGTAAATCTGCATTGGATGAGTCATGGGATGAAATCACTTCTGCTGGGCTGGTATCTCCATGTGGAAGTGGCCCTGGCACCATGTCCTGGATTAATCCCTACACTGCCTCTGGTGGGATGGGGGAGAGCACTGGAATGGCAGAAGTGACAAAATCTGTGGCTGAGGAAAAGCCTGCATGCAAATAATTTCCTGCTATGGGTCCATGGTGGGGACGAAGACGTTCCAGCCGGGATGGGTGAGCGTGTGTTGATGTGAGGATGCAGAAGGTGGATGAGTTCAGCAGAAAACAGCGGAAATCTGTGGCTTCCAGGGAAATTCCTGCCAGCCTCATCCCTGGGGATGAGCTGAGCAGTGGAATGTGGTGACTCAAAGGAAAACAGAGAGTTTAACTGGAACCAGACTGATCTGACCAGGAGCATTCGGGAAGGAGCCAGAGAGTGAGGAGAAACCACAACAGGAGCAGAAAGAAACCCCACAAAGGTCTGTCCGTGGCACAGCACAGGGAGAAATCCAGGAGCTCCAGGGATTTCCTGGGAGGACTTGGAGCAGGCAGGGGCAGAGCTCTGCAGGACGAGAGCCCCGAGGAGTTGAGCAGGGCTGGGGAAGCTCAGCCCTCCTGCACTATTCCTTAGAAGTGCTGTCAGCTGAGAACTTCCAAACTTTTTCAAGCTATTCCCAAAGTTTCAGCTAAGGGCAGCAGTGGGAATTTCCACCTCCGCTCCTGGATGAAGGGCGTGTCCCAAAGTGCTGTTCCACAATTATTTCCACACTGGAAATGGGAATTAGTGAAGCAGGAAGCCAGAACACACTGAGATTTGCATTAAATGTCTTCCACCGAGTCCTTTCCCCCAGTTTTATGAATCACTGCCACTTCTTTATGTATTTTTCTGTAATCTTGATCCATTTTACACCTTAACAAAAAGGATTGTGCCATCAGCCTTGTCCCTGTCTCCCTGTAAGGAAATCTTTCCTGCCAGCTCTTGAAAAGGGTCTGATGAAATCCTGTTTTATGGCTGGAATTACTGTCCACAAGGAATAAACATTCCATTAGTAGTGCTTTATCCCTCATTTGCTCTCGTTAAAAGGTAATTTCCTTTTCTACCCTGAAAATGGAGAATAATGGCAATACAACAAGCAAGAATGATAATTTCCTTTGTTGGTGAGTCCTTTGAAAAGGTGAAAAAAGGAAACTCATGTTCCTGAGAGAGGGACAGGGTACACCCAGGTCACACATCCACACCTGAGCCAGCAGGGACAGGGCTGGGTCTTGCCAATTCCTGCTTCTCCAGCATGCAGGATCTGCTGTTTTCCGATCAGGAAGGGCATGGAGGTCAGCTCAGCAGTTTTGGGCAGCCTCCTGCTGCTTTGCTGCCAGTGGAGCTCTGGCTGTGGCTTGGTGGCAGTGGGAGCTGTGACAGGTCACTCCTGCCCTCCAGACTCTGCCCTGTGTCACCCAACCCCTCCTCATACCTGCAAATACTTACCTGGCTTCTCCTTCTCCCTTTTCCAGACAGAAGAGACAATCATTCAGCTGGGTTTGACTTCAAAAAGGAGCTTCTTGAACTCTGCCAGGTGAGGGAGAGGCGGAATTGTGGAGAACTTCAAGGGGGAATCACAAGAGTTGCGGAAGAAATGCACATTCTCTGAGGATAATAAAGATGGGAAATTATGTCAAGTCAAATGTCCAGACAGGAAACCCTTCATGAGGGGAAAACCAAGACACTTAGGGTGAAGATCAGACAGGAGCTGTTCTGGTTTCTCAAACAAACAAGAAAAACCAAGGTAAAGCATGAGGAGAGCTGCCAGACTGTCAGTAGCAGAGCCATCAGTCAGCTCAGGGATCAGGATGGCAGCTGGCACCACCAGGACCAGATAACAGGATAACCACCAACGAACAGGAATCAGGACCTGGTTTGTAGGACCAAACTGCAGAGTTTTTTGCAAAGAAAATTGTCCTCTCAGCTTCCTCGAAATCTTCAATAATGTTAAAAAAACTTCCTGAAAATACAAAGTATTCTGATTATGTAATTTCCCTGGGCCCAGAGAAGCTGTGGCTGCCCCATTCCTGGAAGTGTCCAAGGCCAGGTTGGATGGGGCTTGGAGCAACCAGGGAAAGTGGAAGGTGTACCTGCCCATAGCTGGGATGAGATGAGCTTTAAAGTCCCTTCCAACCCAAACCACTCTGTGATTCCATTATTCTGTGGTTTTGTGAGATGGCAAGGGAAGAAACCCTGATGGATCAAAAATTAAGTGCTTCAGACAGAAGGAAACAGAAATTTTCTCATGTAGTGCTGAATGCTCATTAAATTCAGTTTCTGAGGAAAAAAAAAAAAAAGGAAGAGAAAGTCCTCAGCTGTAAAGGGCACCGTAATCACTGTAGGGAGCTGGGCACAGCCTTCAAACAAAGGTGTAGCACAAAATAAACGTTATGGAAAAATACTGGGAACCACCTCCCAGCAAACAGAATTTAATGGGGAAAGCTGTGTTTGTTCTTTTCATGGAGGCACTGGGGGGGTTCAAGGAGGAGCCACCAGCCATTGGGAGGTAAAGATGGTGAGAGCTGATTAAATGAGAGAGCTGATTAGAATTCAATCACCTTGCCCATGGCGGGTGAAATTGGGCATAGCCAGGGCCAGAGCCCTCGTCTCAGCTTCCCACCTCCCCACCTCCCCCCCAAAAAGGAATTTCCTGCTGTTTTCATAGGGTGGGTGGCACAGGGGAAGCTCTCAGCGAAAGGGTGGTGCCCTGGGAGATGGAGGGATTTTATGTGTCTTATCTGTTCTTATCTTATCTGTCCCCAAGTCATTGTGAAATTATGAGCTGCTGAGAAAAGTGTGGACAGCTCGCAGAATTTGTGCCCTTGCAACTGCTGGTTCTGTTGTATCATCATGGCAGGCAAGAAAAATAAGTAAATACAACAGAAGTTGTGAAACAGGAGTTGCTAAAGATAAAAGAAGTTGTGAAGTATAGCAGAAGTATAGCAGAAGTTTTAAAGCACAAAACTGCTATGGAGAGTCCCTGGAAAACCCACTCTTTAGAATCAAATACAAAAATTAGTATTTACACATTAAATCCAAGCAAAAAATTCTATTAATTGCCACCTAGCCCAATGCCAATTTCCAAGGGCCTTCTCTGCCTTTGGCAGGTGCTCCCCTCAGTGTCTCCAGGTGAGGAGGAGAGCACTGTGCCTCCTGCCCTGCACCATCCTCAGGTGGGCACAGCAGTGCCAGAGCTTTGCAGCACCTGGAGCTTCCCCTGCTTTATCCTTCCCCAGCTCTCCATGGCTTCAGGAAGCGCTGAGGGGAATGGTAGGGCTGGTGTGGGACAGGCAGTGAACCCTCCTGGTTGATCAGAAACCGAGGCGGCGTCCCTGCCTTTCATTCCCTGTTTCCACGGCCTGGCTGTGGGCGTGGGAGCTGTGGTCCCTGTGGCTGGGGATGTGTCCCCTTGCCCTTCCCCACACTGGCTGTGGGATGCTCCTCTGCTCCCCAGCGATGCCTCCTGAGGAAACTCCCTGGAACAGGGAAGAGCTTGGCTCCGACCCTGGAGAACAATGAGGAGCGGGAATGCAACGTAAGCAGCGCCAAACCTGGGTATCCCGGGCAACGCCAACACAAACACTCCCGGGATAGCCCAGTCCAGCCGTGCCAGGGACATCCTTTCTTTGCTCAGATGGTTTTTCTCATGGATAACCTGTGCTGGCTCACGCAGCACCCAGACAAGTCCGGGATCGCTCCCTGTAATCTGCTCCAGCCTGTGTGTGAGGAAGTGTCTGGGGCTCCTTTTCCACTCGGGCCATCAGTTTTTCCAGACAGCTGAAAGTTAATGGGTACCATGATTCAAGTGAGTAATCCTTGTGAAACCAGCTCTGGAGGAAGTTGCCCAGCAAAACAAATCCCGTGGCCCCGGCTCTGACGTGGAGCCGAACACGGGGTGCTCTGTATAAAAACCAGGAATCATTCCAAGGGAAACGGCACATTTCAGCTCTGCTGAGACATCACACAGAGTGCAGGGATGCAGAAAACTATCCCTGGCTGCTTCTTCCAGCAAATGTAAGTATTTATCCTTTTCAGATAAGGAATAGAACCTCATTACAGTTGGGATTTTCAGTGCTAATCTGCCTCTTTAATTTGTTCTCCTCTTCTCTGTTCTTTGACATCATTCCAGGAGGAATTTTGAAAGGAATTACTTGTTTAAGAGCAGGAGGTATTTTTGGGTGCCCCCCAGACTACAACTGTGTATTTATAAAAAATGAGAAGTTATTATTAACTGGAATTTGGGAAGTGTGTCAGAAGAGATTTCTGTGGAGATAAAAAAATAGTGTGCTGAAAACACCAAGTATTGATTCAGGAAACCTTCTGTGAGCTGGAGCTGAGGTTTCATCTGACCAACAACTGTCCAAGTGTCCCTGTCGCTGTCCATGAATCCTCCTGTGGGTGACCTGAACCACAGGCCACAAGAGCTGCTTTGAGAACTGTAAATAAATGGGTGAAGCTCAGGTTTCCTCCTTCACCGAGTGTGGCCATCCTGGAAACATTCAGGGAACAGCTCCCTACTCCTGTTCCCATAGCAGGTGCGATCCCACCTGTCCAGGTGCAGGCAGAGGGAAGAGTTTGCTCTCACTTCACCAAATGTCTTTGTGTTCTGGTGGGATTTCCTAGCTGGAGGAAGCCATGGATGGGGATCCTGGCAGTGGGAGCTCAGGTGAGCCATACAGGAGGAGTTTGTGGCTTCAGCCCCTGCCTGTGCTCCCTTCATGCAGCTGCTCTTCACCCAATTTTACCTTTCCCTTACCTGTGCAGAGGCTGTGTCTGACCAGTGCCATGCCCAGGGTTCTCTCTGGCACTGATTTGGCTACAGGAGCTGGGACTGTGCCCTCACAGCATCCTTGTGGGGTGGGAAGCATTCCCTGCTGACTCCTACCACAGCCCAGCCTGTGTCCCCATGGAGGGTGTGCACTGGCAGTGCCAAAACTCTGCCAGGGGCCTCCAGAGCTCTCTATGAAGGGAGCTCCAGCACCTGGGAACGTCTCCCAGCTCTGCTTCATTCACAGGACCAGATGAATCCAAACAGCACTTGCAGCAATAACTAGGAACTGGGATGTCTCTTCCCTATCAAACACGTGCAAGTGCCTGTGTGGTGACCCATGGGGCTGCTCCTGACCCCTGCCCCTTGGCGAGGGGTGTCACCTGTTTTCCCACACTGTGCCCAGATTCCTTTGGAGGCAGAGGACAATCCCTATCCACCCACCAGAGATAAACATCTCAATCCCCTGAGGCAAAGGAGGAAATCAAACCTCGCTCTGCTGCATTCTGGATGCCAGATTTAACCCCTAAATTATGGTGTGGAAGAGGTGGAGGGAGCAGGAGGGAGCCCTGGCAGCAATCCTGCCTCGAGGAGCAGCCATGGAATTAAGGGGACAAATTCCTCTGGTTGTCACCAACAGAAAGCAGGAAGGAATCTTCCAGCCAGAATCTCCAGCTCCTTTCCAAAGGACACTGTGGTGTTCAGAAAAATGCCAGCAGCACCATGGGAAATGCTGAAGTTCCAAGAAGGGAGGATGGGAGAAACATTTTGAGCTCCTCAGTGTTCCACCCTGGGCACCTCCTCTGGCTCCTCCGGCTGCTCCTGATTCCTAACGCTCCTCCTTGGAATCATCACCAAACCCTGGGGTAAGGTAGGATCCAAAGTTCAGAAGCTCTGAGTTCAAATGCTCCACATAGACAAGACCTGCTGTAAATCCAGCCCTTGGATGATGGTCTTAAAACAACACTGCCAGGTTCTACTTTATCAAGGCATGTAATTTATCCCCTCAAAAATGTAATTAATGAAAATGGACAGAAATAGGTTGCAAGAAAAAATAATGACAGGAGATTCTCAATGTACCTTTCAAAGGTACAAACTTGCTTGAAGATAAGAAGATAAATCAGGATTCAGCTGTACATGTCATGGGCTTGGTTCTCCTCCTCTTGGAGCTTGGGACTTGCATGAGCTCTGTGTTGTGAATTCAGGGTTTGTTCCATTAGATTGAAATTTCTTTGGTGCTCTGTATTAAAACAAAGGGTCAAACCAATCATTGAGTCATTAAGGTTGGAGAAGACCTCTAAGATCATTTGCTTTTGCCACAAAATGCAGAATCGTTTTTCCACTTAATCACTGTGGGAAGTGAGGGTAGGATGAGTTGACTCAGCTGAAATACAGGGAAAAATCTTTTCCTACTTCTTCCCCAACGTAATCCTTCAGCAAGTTGGATCAGACACTTCAAAGACAAAGGAGAACAGGCACATGTGAATCTCAGATGAGTCAATCTGGTACCGGTCAAGTCTCTACAAGCCACGGGAATCCCAGTCTCAAAAACCTGGCTCCACACCTTTCATGAGAATCACTTGGGATTATCATTTTCCCATCATCCCAGCAAAATTAAACCCAGGTGATGACTTAAACAACCACCCAGACTTGCTGGGTAATGCACTGGAAAACTCTGTGATGCCAGGTCCAACGTGCTGACATGGGGAAATCTGGGAATTTACTTATGGTGATTATTGCTCAATAGGAGTGAAACAGAATTGTTATACTCGGCTCAATCTCTGAGGATCAGCCTCCTTGAAACTTCTTCAGTGACACCTTTTTTGAGCTGTTGGCCTCAAAACTGGTCACATACTTCAGTCAAGGCCAAAATTCTGCTGAGTTCCCTCTGGCAGTTCCTGAAAACCACAAAATGTGAGATCTCTGCACCTCCCCACCTGACACATCATTCTTCAAATTCCTGAGAATGAGCCTTCCCTCAGTTTCCCACCCAGCTGTGTATGACTTAACTACAGCTTCACCACACTTGTCACCTCGCTCCTCCCTAAAAATGCCTCATGAAACAATATTGAAACTCTTCAGAAAATTCAAGCTATGTGGCACTGACTGGTTCCCACCAGGATTGATCACCCTGCTACAGGAGGAAGCTGGGCTCAATCAATTTGTTTTATCTGTGAGAAACACGCATTGTTTTTCCTTATCTCTTCTCTTGAAATTTAGATATTAATTTCCTTGTTTATTTGTTAGAACTGAATTCAGAGATGATTTTAGTATTTTCTAGGAACTGAACTGTATCATTTTCTGGCTTCTCCCTTTCAGGGACAGGGATAATTCACACACCCATTCAGTGCAAGATTACACAAATTAAGCTGCTACCTAAAAATATTCATGAACTTAGAAAGTTCATTCCTATCTGAGATATGAGTGTGTAAATACAAGCTCACATCTTGAGCTGGCATCGTCTCCAAGCAGTTCCTGACACCAGAATCTGCCTGTACCAGTGCAGGTCCGTCATAATTTGCTTGGAATCCATCCTGCTAATTTTACATTTAATCACTGGAGTGTTTGGGTTTTTTTTAATATGTATTCCAGGTATTCTTCCCTGACTGGCATTTCAATGGAGAGAGACCACATGAAAGATCTCAGAAGATACCTGGCACTGAAGTATATCCAATACCTCGTCCTGTCTTCCTCCAATGCTGTCAGCACCCTTCTGGGGCTCCTGGGCAGCGCTTACACCATGATCCTCCTGCAGTCTGCCAAGGTCTCCTCCAAGTCCACTGCAGTCCTCATTTCCAGCCTGGCCCAGGCGGATATCCTGGTTTTCCTTAGCCTTGTTTCTGACATGGTTTCGGGGAGTTTTGGTGCCTCTCCCGCAGCCTCGGCCCTGGCGCGGATCCTCCTCACGGCCAACGCCCACGTGAGCTGTGTCCTGCTCAGCTGTGTGGCCTTTGAGGCCTATCTGATCACCTTCCTGCCCTTGGAGTCGCGGCCCCTAAGGACAGTCAGGAATGCCAGGCTGATATCCAGGGTGATCTGGATGCTGGTGGCCGCAGAGTGTGCCCTGTTCCTCATGGATGACCACCTGAGGGCCAGCAGCTCCTCGGGGCTCCTGGTCCAGGTCTCCAGCGTGGCCGCGGCCCTGCTCAGGTCCCTCAGCTACATCCTGGGAATTCTGCTGAGGATTATCAATGTGTACATCTACTACAAGATATTCTTCAGCATGTCTCCCAGGTCTAGACTCAAATCCAAGTAGGATGTATTCCTTTTGGGAATGATGGATCAACACAAGACCCTTCAATGCAATTCCAAAGCATTTGGAAATTGTTCAACAACCAGGACAAAGGTTCGCCAGGGAGTTTAAACCTTCCTGATTCCTGGTGCTGTTCAGCTGTTATTGAGAAGAGTTTAGGGCTGAGGAGCCCCTTGGCATTGAGACACCACAGCTAGTGTGTGTTTATTTAGACTTTACCCACTGAAGAGGTGAAACAAAAAAACATTTCATGGTTGTAAATCTACCCCAGTATTTTTGATATAAAAAGGGTGCTTAAAGGCTTCCTCAGGGATGTATTGAGCCAAGGTTTGCGTAGTTGTTTACTGAAGACAGGATCTGTGTCCTAAAATATTCCTAACTCAGGTGATACCCAGGCTCTGCAGGTGGGATGGAGAGACAAGGTGAGCACCAGGATGTCCAAGGTGGGCTCAGGGCATCAGCCCCACCTGGAGAGTTCCTGGGACAGAGCTGGGCTGGCTGAGATGCCACACTTTGGAACATTCCCAGAGCTGTTCTTGGCAGGACACTGCTTCTCTCACATCCTTCCTCAGAAAATGAAGGGGTGGAAAGCAGCTGTTTGCTTCAGCCCTAGGAGAGAGTGTTTGAGAACTCCCCTGTGTGGAGGGTTCCATGTACTGCATCCAGAGGCATCTCCAGTGATTCCATGGCTGTGGGTTTAGAGGTAGGGAGGATTTGCTGGGATTAGCAGAACTGTCCCACCTCCCCTGGCAGTGGCGTGAAAGATCACAGGCACCCATGTCCTGACTACACTGGGGCTTGGGTAGATGTGTAAGAGCTATTCCCCAGCTGGTGATTTCCTCAGCACTCTGAGGTTTTATCAGCAAAGCACAAAGTGCTCCAGATACCTCTGACACTGCCCAATGCACATGTGGCCATGGGCACTTCCAAATCCCCCTGATTTCACATGGGATCTCCAGGTACAGACTGTGGTGAGGAGAGACTGAACTTCTGCCAGACATTCTGTCATCCCCAGATCTTTCTGCCATTCCCAGGTCATTCTGCCCTCCCCAGACATTCTGCCATCTCCAGATGATTTTGCCATTCCCAAATCCTTGTGCCATTCCCAGATCTTGCTGCCATCCCCAACTCATGGCTGCAGCACCAGCAGAGAGTGCTGACTTTGCTTCTCAGGACACTCAAAAGGAAGCTCTGACAAGGGCTGGGGATAAGTAAAAGCAGAACAGAAATTTATTCAAGTCAATTAAACCCTTGGATGAACTTTCTCAATCAAAGCTGATCCTGTCAGCAGGAAGGATGTCCTAATAACTTGATGCACTGTGATAACCTGTTCTTCCTCCTGAAGCCTGAAATGAGACACTCACAGGAGAGATGAAATGTTACTTGAAGTGCTGTAATTAATAAAAATCTATTTTGTTAAAGCCTGGGCATTATTTATGTATTTTTGCTGTGGTTCTGCTAGAGAGATCTAGACGAGACGATTATTTTGTTACAGCCCATGTTGGCAAGGTATTTATAGTGAATATTTTCACCACATTTGACTCCTTGGTTGGCAAAGAGGGGCAGAGAGAACTCAGTGACACTGGGGGGTGTTCTATCTCCTGTCCCATCTCAGTGAATTCTCAGTTTTGCTGTGGTACAGTTCCTGGCAGCTGGTCCCCCTCAGCCCCACTTCTGAATCACCTTTGCAGAAGGAGAGGAAACAAAACCCTGCACAGGATGATCAAACTGATAAATGGAAGAGTTCCCCCTGTCAGCAGAAAGTCACCAGGGAAGACTCAGGGCCTGCTGGTGGTTTTGCTGTGCTGCTCATGGATGCTGTGGGGGGAAGCCCTTCCTGCTGTCCTCCAGGGCCAAGAGCTGCCCTGTGCACACCCAGCAGTGAGGGGAGGAAGTGATTTCCCAGGAGAATGATCAGCCTTTAGCTCTTCCTGTGGCTGGTGCCACCTCTGCACATGGAACATCTCAGGGCAGGCTCGGTGACCTTGGAGACCCCTTCAACCTCGATGATTCTCTGACGACCCAATGTCCCTCCTGAGAGCAGCTGGGCTTGTGGCAGTGGTCAGGCTGAAAGGGAAGGAGATGCTCCACCAGGAAATTCTGGGACAGAACATCAGGCTTGGAGTGATCTGCATGGCTGGGACACCCAAAGCACTTTTCAGTCAATGACAGGCTCTCCATTCCCTTTGTTCACATCCTCATCTGAAGATCCCAAATCCTTGAAATAAAGAGGGCTCCTCTACAGTTCAACTAAAACACATGAGATATTTTTATTTTTGTCTTGGATACCATTCCCGGAGTCGTTTTGGCTGGCGGTTGATGTAGCTGTGGCTGTGAGGTCAGATCATCCTCTGCAAAAGAGCTCAGAATCTGCCTTTGCCAGGAGCTTGGAATCACAAAATCATGGAATGGTTTGGGTGGGAAAGGATCCTTAAAGGTCATCTAATCCACCCCTGCCATGGCCCGGGGCAACTTCCACTATTCTGGGTTGCTCCAAGCCCCATCCAACCGTGGACACTTCCAGGCATCCAGGGGCAGCCACAGCTTATCTGAACCACCAGTGTTTATCTTGAAGCTATTTCCTGCACCAAACCCTCAATCCCTCCTCTCCAGGACCACAAAGGCCTTTTCTGGGGTGCAGGGAGAGGCAGCCATCCCTGCAACAGGGAACTCCAATGGAAGCACGGATGGGCAGTCCACAGCTGGCATGGAATATCTGAAAAAAGGCATTTCCCTCTCATAAGAGGTTGTCCCAGGACATTGGATTTGTGTAAACTTGGCCTCTTGGAAGAAAAGTGGTTTAGATTTCACTGCTTGTGAGTGTCAGCCAGGATTGCATCATTGCAGCAGCACCATATGAGCAGAAAAGTGAAACAAAAGAATTTTCAGACCAGATACGTAACTGTGCCCATGAAATGGGAATTCCCATGTCATAGGAATGACCAAAATCCTAAAATTAGGGCTGAGGTTACGCAGCATGTTTACTTTACTTAATGATTAAGGCAAGAAGGGAATTTTTCTCCTACTTTTGCTGGGAAACCTCTTTCAAAGAAAGTCTGATAATAATCCAGGGAGAAGGGAAGACTCAGACAGGAAGGTATTTTTGTACAATAAATTCATTTTTAGAGCTGAGTTTTCTGAAGCATTGATAATCCAAACACTTGGATTTAGACCTCACACAGAGCTAATTGAAAGGAGGAGATGGGTTTGCTTCCTGCAGTAAATCATGTTAGAAGATGTTGAATACTCTTGGAAAATGTTGCTCTTTCAAGATCAAAATTCTGGAAAATTAGGGGCAATTTGGTTTCTTCTAACAGATGCTGGGTGCATTTTCTTGAATTCACTGCTGGTTCTCCGAATGCCACTTAAAGGACCTCCGGGGGTGTTTAATAACGAAACCAAGCGCTCTCGGAAGAGCAAAAAGATGTTTGGCCCCGGGCTGGGAGCAGTGAGTGGCTCCGGCCACCACAAGGACGTGTCCGACATGTCCCATCTGAGTGGTTTCGGCTCTCGTTCCTGTTGGCTGCATCATTCCTGGAATCGCTCCTGGCCGGGGATCGCGGCTCACGCTGTCACATCGTGCCCTCTGCTGGGAGAGGTGGACCAAGCCAGCCTGAAGGAAACCCTGCTTCCACTTTGGGAAAAGGCAGGCAGGCACAGGACAGGGCAAATGGCTTTAGGATGAAGGAGGGCAGGGTTAGATGGGATTTTGGGAAGGAATTTCTGGCTGTGAGGGTGGGGACGCCCTGGCACACGGGGCCCAGAGAAGCTGTGGCTGTCTCATCCTTTCAAGTGCCCAAGGCCAAGCATGGAGAGGGCTTGGAGCAACCTGGGATAGTGGAAGGTGTCCCTGCCCATGGCAGAGGTGGGACTGGATGGGCTGTAAGGTCTCTCCCCAAGGGACCAGTCTGTGATCCCACAATGTGGCACAGGAGCCCACAGGTCACTGCCAGCTCTGTATCTGGTTGCCAAATACACCTTTCAGTGGCCACACAATTCCCCTTTATTCAGACCTTGTTTTGGTGTCTCTCCCCTGCACGGTGCTATTGCCAAATAAATCCCCCAGGGGTTTTTATCCATTCCTTTTGATGCCTTGGGAAGGCTGATCTGAAGCAGAGACTGGACAGAGCTGGAGAATACAGTAAATATTTATTGAAAGGCCTCCAGGATACAACTTGGGCAGGACAGGGCCTGGCCAGGGCTACACCCAGGGTGGACCCAAAATGGTCGCAAAATGGACACCTGCTCATGAGATCTTACATTTCTAAATACTTTTGCATATTGCATGTTATTTGCATACCCCTATTTGCACATTGGGGTTTAATTGTCCCAATTCCAGCTCCAGGCTGTCAGGTCCCATCCTTCTTGTTCCTCCCTCCATCCACCCTTGTTTGTGCTTTTGGGCCTGAAAGTTGTCCTTGGTGTGCAGCAGGAAAAGGACTTTTTTTTTGTGTCCCTGCTGTGTGCAGAGCTGAGTGACCCTGACTGTGAGCTCAGAGCTGCACCCTGGGCAGCACAGAACCTGTAAAACATGAAAGATAAAACTTGAGGCCAAACGTAAGTTTGTGCCCAGGATGGTTTGGGTCAGGACAAGCCATTGCCACCCTGAGTCAGCCAGAGCCCTGCTCTGCTCTGCAACCCTCTGGCTCAGGCTCTGGCCCTGCTGAAGGTATCCTGGATGGATATCTTACAGTAGAATTAGGGAAAATGGGATTTTGCATGCAGGGGTGGCTCTGGAGGCTGTTCCTGGAGAGCTGAGCTTTGTGTTCTGGCACACACGGCTGCGAGGATGTGACAGGGATGAACCAGGACTGTAACAGGGGGTGACACATTAAACATTTTGATTCCTTCCTTTCCCTCACATTAACCCTCATGTTTTCCTGGAATTAGGCTGAACAGGCATCCAAACCAGAAGCATCTGCTTCTCCTTTTGGCATCAGCAGTGTAAATAAATTGTATTTGTGATGTTTGGATTCCATAAATCTATTGCTCTTGGCTTTTCCCTGAGCGTGAGGAACAGAGGGATGGAGTCCCGGGCTCTGATCTGTCTCCAGGCACATGGAAGTTTGTTTACAGAGCTGGGTGACCATGGGAAGTGTGGGACTCTGCCTGTCCCTCACAGGAACTGTCATTTCCCCCAGCCCTGTGCAGAAGCAGCTCCTGGAACAGCAGCTGGAGCTCCCAGGGGCTGCAGCTCCCAGTGCCTAGTTGCCAGTGGCCACCACAGAATGTTTCTGTTGGAAAGGACTTTAAATGTCATCTAATCCAACCCCTTCCATGGGCAGGGATACCTTCCACTAAACCAGGCTGCTCCAAGCCCCATCCATCACCTTCCCTTGCAGCTCCAACCTCATCACCCAGGGCTGCCTCCTCTGGCACATTCCCCAGCCCAACTTGTGCTGTTGCCACGGTGGGGAGCCAGAATCCTTCGGGAAGGGTTTTGTCTGTCCAGCACAGCCCTGTCCCCAGAGTGGGCTAAATCCCTCCTGGAATTTAGAAATGATGACCTGGAGCATCTGACCTCTTGCCAGCTCCAAGCCTGGCAGGGCTGAGTTTGTTCCAGTTCACTGCAAACCTGAGTTTAGGTGGAAAACCCAGCACCTCATGGTTTAAAACTCAAAGCAGATGCCTCACCACAGGTAGCTAATTATTTAAAACTGATTTCATTTAATTTCTTTCTTTCTTTCTTTCTTTCTTTCTTTCTTTCTTTCTTTCTTTCTTTCTTTCTTTCTTTCTTTCTTTCTTTCT